>PVIU01005283.1:0-115506 GCA_004026605.1 Ondatra zibethicus | reverse complement strand
AAGCGTTCCTGTGTGTACCCAGCAAGCGTTCCTGTGTGTACCCAGCAAGCGTTCCTGTGCATACCCAGCAAGCGTTCCTGTGTGTACCCAGCAAGCGTTCCTGTGTGTACCCAGCAAGCGTTCCTGTGTGTACCCAGCAAGTGTTCCTGTGTATACCCAGCAAGTGTTCCTGTGTATACCCAGCAAGCGTTCCTGTGCATACCCAGCAAGTGCTCCTGTGTATACCCAGCAAGCATTCCTGTGTATACCAGCAAGAGCTCCTGTGCTCCCAACAGGGAAGTACTCTATTCTAGGAGAACACTCAGTGCCACAAAGATGACTGTAACAGATGCAGCCTGGATGCCAGGCAACTGGCAATGTGCTATGTGCAGGAGTCTCTGTGAGACCGCCCATACCACTCTGTCTGTCTTTATTTATTTACTCATTAATTTATTTCTGAGACAGGGTTTCTCTGTGGAATAGCCCTAGCTGACCTGGAACTAGCTCTGTAGACAATGCTGGTCTCGAACTCACAGAGATCCGCCTGCCTCTGCCTCCCGAGTGCTGGGATTAACGGCCTGTGCTATCACTGCCCGGCTACCACTCTGTCTTAAACTCAAGGACTTCTCTACAAGACAGATTGCCGCACAGTAGGGCTCTGTTGTGTATGTACACACGCATTTAACACATAAACATCTGTTCACATTCTTCCAGAAGAATCCACATTGATCTGGAGGTCAAAGTGGAAGAGTGTTTCTCTCCTCACCCTGTGACATCCCCATGGCCACAGCAACAAGGGTAGAGGGCAAGCGTGTGACCTGAGATGAGCCAATCAAAGTGAAGACCAGGGTGCTTGCTCAATGCAAAGTATGTCATGCTATCTTGTGGTAACAGATGGACATTTTATCACCACAAATAACAATATTGTCCAATGACCCAAACAAACACACGCAGACAGAAGGAGATCTGAGATAATAATAATAATAAAATAGAGCCAAGGTTCTGCACAAACCTTGTCCAGGACCATCTTCTCTCTGTGGTTTGCTGTTACACGAGCCTATAAATTCTTTATGCAGTTCAAACCAGTTCGGGAGCTGGAAATAGCTCAGTTGGTAAAAACACTTTCCTTACAAGTATAAGGATCTGAGTTTGAGGCCCAGACTCCACCTCTCCATGCTTGCACACACCACACACACATACACCTAGCATAGTGACACACTCTTGCACTTGTAATCCAGCACCTGGGAAGGCAGGCATAGCCCTTGGCCTCAACAGCCAGCCAAGTCTACATGGCTAGTTACAGGCCAGTGTGAAACTCTGTGTCAAGAAAGGTGATTGTACACACACGGGCACACACCACACACAGAGAGAACCTACACGCACACACACACACAAGACCAGTTCATGTTGAGTTGTCTGTTCTAGGCAGCTACAATCATGTCCCAATAGAGCGGGTGTTTGAGAAGGCAAAAGCTATTTAAGAGGAGAGCAAACAGATTCCAGATATGATGAGAGGTAGGGGTGGAACAACAATACACGTCAATTAAAAAATAAAATAAAGTATTATAAAATATTAAAGAAGAAAGGGAGAAAGAAAGAAAGAAAGAAAGAAAGAAAGAAAGAAAGAAAGAAAGAAAAGTTGGCATAAGCCAGACGTAGTAGCGCACACCTTTAATCCCAGCACTTGGGAGGCAGAGGCAGGCAGATTTCTGAGAGTTCAACACCATCTACATACAGAATTCAAGAACAGCCAGAGCTACATAGTGAGGCCCTGTTGAAAAACAAAAAATAGCAGGTCACAGTGTTGCATGCTTAGTCCCAGTGCTGAGAAGGTGGAGACAGATGGATCCCTGGGGCTCAGTGCCCAGCCAGCCTATTTGTCAAGTTGCAAGCCAGTGAGAGGCCCTGCCTCAAAAAAAGATGGATAGTGACTGAGGAATGACACCCAAGGTTATCCTCTGGTCTCCATATGAATATATGTGCACATGCACACACACACAAATTATATATATATATCAACCTGAGTGTGGTGGTCTGCATCTGTAATTTCAACACTTCAGATGCTGAGGCAGGAGAATCACTGATTATACTCCCACAGTGAAACCTTGTCTGGGGGGAAAACAATAAATAACTTTTTAAAAAGAGTATACCACTGGTGGTGGTAGCATTTACCTTTAATCCCAGAACTCACTAGAGAGGCAGAGGCAGGAGGAACTCAAGCAGATCTCTGAGCATTCAAGGGCAGCCTGGTCTACGTAACAAGTGCCAGACCAGCCAGGGCTACATAGGAGGACTTTGTCTTAAAAAGCAAGATGAGGTCCTAATAGTTCTTTCTCACTTTTTCTTAGCGATTCAATGTTTACTCTGTAAACAACAAAAATCCTTAAACTTTAAAAAACCAATGTATACAGATACGTATTATTCACCTCTTCTTATAATACTAGGAATCAATCCTCGGGGCCCTTTCACATGCTAGGCAAGCACTCTGCCACCGGGCTACATCCCCAGCCCTAAATCGACTTTAACTGGCACTTTAAAATCATGCATACTTCTGGGTGCTAGGAGATGTTTTCATTCATGTATATTCTATGGAATGTTTAATTCAGAGTTAGGGCATCTACCTCCTCAGAAGTCATTTCTGTGATGAAAACATTCAAAATTCTTCTAATCTTTCTTGGAACATAGACCACGTGGCCATTATCCACAGTCACCCTAATGAGTAACAGATTACCAAAATTTATTTCTTCTGTCTTGCCAAGACTTAGTAGCCACTGGCCACCCCATCCTCCTTTCTTCCCTCCCCTCTCCCCTAGACACTTAGTTTTCATTGTACCACTATTTTTTCCCCCTAGATTCCAGATGAATGAGGTCAAGAAGGATTTGCCTCTTGGTGCCTGACTTCATTTCATTGAATACAATGTTCTCCTGTTTCGTCCATGTCATCTCAAAGGACAGGATTCCATGGTGTACACAACTGTACTTCCTTATCCACTCCTCAGTAGACAGATACCAACGTCCATCTCCTGGCTATTGTAAATAGAGCAGCAATGAGCTGTCTCACCAACAGACTGGTTTCATTTCCTTTGATACAGACACAGTGATGGAAGACCGAATCACATGAAGCTTCTGTTTTTAATTAGTCAAGGAACTTCCATGGTGCTTTCCATAATGACTACACCGATTTGCACCCCCACAACAAGGTGAAGGGATTCCCTCAACCCACACCCTGACCAACACTGTCTTTTATCTTTTTACCAACAACCACTCTAACTGTGGGCTAATGTCTCATTGGTGGGGTTTTTGTAGGTTGTTTTGTTTTGAGATACAGTCTCATTGACTGGCTTGGAACTTACTTTGTAGACTGCCATTCTTTGCCTCCCAAGTGCTGATAATAAAAGTATGACACTGCCCCCAGCTCACTGTGGTTTTTATTTGCATTTTTTTTAAAAGATTTATTTATTTATTATGTACACAGTGTTCAGCCTCCATGCATGCCTGCAGGCCAGAAGAAAGCACCAGATCTCATTACAGATGGTTGTGAGCCACCATGTGGTTGCTGGGAATTGAACTCAGGACCTCTGGAAGAGCAGTCAGTGCTCTTAACCTCTGAGCCATCTCTCCAGCCCCTTGCATTTCTTTTATGACTGGTGGTGTTGAGTACTTTTTCATGTAACACTTGGTCATTTGTACATGCTCTCTTCCCTGTGTGTATGTGTTCATGTGTGCAGGTATACATACATGTGTACATGCAGATTTGTATATGGAGGACAGAGATTGATACTGAGTGTCATCCTCAATCCCTCCCCACCTTATTTTTTGAGATTTTATTTTTATTTTATTTTTAATTATGTGTATGCACATGAGTGCAGAGCTCTCAAAGGCCAGCAAAGGATGTTGGATTCCCTGGAGCTGGGACTGTAGATAGTTGTGAGCTATCTAACATGGGTACTGGGAACTGAACCCAGGTCCTCTGGAAGAGTAGGAAACCATCCCTCCAGCCCATCCCCCTTAATTTTTGAAACAGGGTGCTGAAAATATTTGAAATATTTGATTATATTGTGCAAAGATACGTCACTGTGATTGGTTTAACAAAAGTTAAATGGCCAATAACTAGGCAGGAGGTATGAAAGAGACTTTTGGGCAGAGAGAGCTCTGGGAGGAAGAAAGGCGGTTGCCAGCTGGATGTAGAGAAAGCAGGACGTGCAGGAAGAGAGGTAAAAGCCACGAGCCACATGGCAGTGCATAGATGAATAGAAATGGGTTAATTTAAGTTAGAAGAGCTAGTTAGACACAAACCTAAGCTGAGGTCAAACTTTCATAATTAATAAGAAGTCTCAGTCAGGTGGTGGTGGCGCACACCTTTAATTCCAGCACTCAGGAGGCAGAGGTAGGAGGATCTCTTTGAGTTTGAGGCCAGCCTGGTCTACAGATTGAGTTCCAGGCCTACACCAGAACTATACGGAGAAACCCTGTCTCGAAAAACAAAAAAACAAACAAAAAAAGAAGAAGAAGAAGAAGAGGAAGAAGTCTCCAGGTCATTTTTCGGTGAGCTGGTGACCCAAAATCCGACTACTAAGTTCTTCCGCTGAACCTGGAACTTGCTGATTCAACTGGATGAGCTAGCCAAACCATCCCCAGGAATTCTGTCTTTGCTTCCCCAGAACTGAGATTACAAATGTGCACTACCACTCCCGGCTTCTACTGAGGTTCTGGGGTCCAGCTCAGGTTATCATGTCTGTACAGCAAACACTTTACACATGGGGCTGTCTCCACAGCCTCTTGGTGTATACAATTACTAACAATGATTTTCTGGCTTGGTTTTGTTTTTAAGACTGCGTTGCTGGCCTTATCTATACAATTCTCCTGCTTCAGTCTCCCATTGCTGCAATCGCAGGTAGGTATTACCACGCCTAGCTTAGTGTTAAGAATTTTTGTGTGTTCTGGAGAGATGGCTCAGTGGTTAAGAGCACTGGCTGCTCTTCCAGGGGACCCAGGTACAAATCTTAGCACCCACATGGCAGTTCACAACTGTCTGTAACTCAAGTTCCAGGGGATCTGATACATTCACACAGACATAAATGCAGACAAAACATCAATCAATATATATCAAATAAGAATAAATAAGCTATTTAAAAAATAATTTGTGTGTGTTGATTTTTGTAACCTGTTGTTGTCATCTTTTGTTGTTCTAAGACTTTTGGTGAAGTCTTTGGGATTTTCTGTGTAAGACCATGTCATTTGCAAAGAAAGGCAATTGAATATCTTCCTTTCTAACTTAGATGCTCTCTCTCTCTCTCTCTCTCTCTCTCCTTTCTTTCTTTGACCTGATTGCTCTTGTTAGAACTGAAAAAAAAGTATTAAGCATTGGCTAGAGAAATGGCTCAGCAATTAAGAGCATTTGATCCTCTTGCAGAGGACCCGGGTTTGGTCCCCAGCACACTTGTGGTGGCTCACAACCATCAGTAACTCCAGTCTCAGGGTATCTGATGCCCTCTTCTGACCTCTGAAGGTACGAGATATGCATGTGGTGCACAGACATGCATACAGACAAAATACTCATACACAGAAAATAAATCTAAAAAAAATTAATATATTTTAAGTAACTTTACAGTATTGAATCTGGTAAATATTAACTTAAGTCATGAGAGCCTTAGGGCTAATTTCACTCTATCTGGTATGTGGATTCCATGTCCCCCAGATATAAAATGACAAAATCACAATCTAATCATGAGAAGCACACCAGACGAGTCCAGGTTGGGAAACCTTTTATAAGAACCTTGACTGGTGTTTCTGAAGACTGTAAGGTCGTGAAAAAATTAGAAAAGGCCTAAGTGATATTGTCACAGAGTCCAAGAACCTAAAGAGAACCGACAGCCACGCTGACTGATACCCTAATCAGTATTTGGAATCAGAAAGAGATGCTCATTGAAGCATTGGGTAAATCTAAATCAACAATGGAGTTTAGGTAATTGGGGTTTTTTGAAGAGCTTTGTACTGAGTAAGTTTTATGTTAACTCAACAGAGGCTATAGTCATCTGAAAAAAAAAAACTATTGTGGGTGGTGCCATCCCTGGGCTGGTGGTTCTGGGGTCCATAAGAAAGCAGGCTGAGCAAGCCATGAGGAGCAAGCCGGTAAGCAGCACCCCTCCACGGGCTCTGCATCAGTTCCTGCCTCCAGGTCCCTGTCTGAGCTCCTGCCCTGACGTCCTTCAATGATGAACAGTGCTGTGGCAGCTTAAGCTAAATAAACCATTTTCTCCCCAAGTTGCTTTTGGCCATGGTGTTTCATCACAGCAATGAAAACCCTAAACAAAACCTTGATTTATTCATTTTGGCATTTTGAGATAGGGTTTCTCTGTGTAGCCCTGACTGTCCTGGAACTCGCTCTGTAAAGCAGGTTGACCTCAAACTCACAGTGATCCGCCTGCCTCTGACTCCTGAATGCTGGGATTAAAGGTGTGTGCTGCCACCGCCTGGCACAAAAATTTTTTAAAGGCAGAGTCACTCTATGGCCCAGGCTAGTTTCAAACTTGTAGTGCTCCTTTTTGCTAGCCTTGCAAGTTCTAGTGTTACAGGTGTGAGCCACCCAACTGGTTTAAATAGTTGGCTTTAAAGCTGTTCCTATTTTGAACTTATATTTCTAATCAAGAATGGGTTTTGAGGCTGGGCAGTGGTGGCACACGCCTCTAATCCCAGCACTCAGGAGGCAGAGGCAGGCGGATCTCTGTGAGTTTGAGGCCAACCTGGTCTACAAAAGCTAGTTCCAGGATAGGCTCCAAAGATCCAGAGAAACCCTGTCTCAAAAAAACAAAAACAAAAAACGAATGGGTTTTGAATTTTGGCCATTGTATATATAATTATATGACGGTTTCCCTCAAAATGGATTAGTAAGTGACTTGTGTTGGTAGTTTCTTAATGCTGTAGAGGCTTGAACTTTTAGAATAATTTTCATTTCTTAAATAAAAAGAACAGAATAAAAGCTGAAGCCCTTAAATGGTGTTTTCTTAGTTAGGGTTTCTATTGCCGACCAGAAGCAACTTGGAAAGGAAAGGGTTTATTTCAGCTTACAGTTCCACAACACAGCCCATCAAAGAGGCTAAGGCAGGGCAGGAACTCAAGCAGGGCAGGAACCTGCAGGCAGGAACTGGTGCAGAAGCCATGGAGGAGTGCTGCTTACTGGCTTGCTCCCCATGGCTTGCTAAGTCTGCTCTCTTAGAGAACCCCAGGACCACCGGTCTAGAGGTAACATCACTTACATTGGGCAGGGCCTTCCATCATTAATTATAATTATAAAAATGCACCACAGACTTGTCCACGAGCCAGTCTGGTACAGATGTTTTCTCAACTCAAGTTCTCTCTTCCCAGATGTCTAGCTGTATCAGGTTGACATAAAACCAGCCCCACAGAAGGCCCTCGAGGCTTTGCTTCATTCTCTCACTCTCTGTGCCTGCTTCCCCTTCTTACTCCTCCATAGTTGTTTGCACAGGCCGCCTTAGCCAAGGGATTTAAACACTAGAAACTAACTGTATTGTGGTTCCTGAGGCTGGACATCCAAACATAGAGATGTCAGCAGGATGTAAACCCCTTGAGGGCAGTCAAAGGTGTGCTAACCTAGTCCATACACAGTACCAGGCCCTGTGGTTGCTGGAAAAAGGTGAAATTCCTTGGCCTGTAGAAGCATAACCCAGTCTCTGCAATCTCAACAGTCTCCAGTGTGCCCCTGTTCATGGGTTCCTAGGCACATAACCCATTTTGATAAGGAATTCTTTACTATCTTCAGAGGAACTAATTACATCTTCAACACCCTAATTCCGAATGAGGTCACATTCTGATGTCCTAAAGGTTAGGTCTTGGATGTAGGACTTTGTAAGGCAACAACACAGTTCTGTCATCTAGGAGCCGTCTGCCATAGCCTCTGGCTTTGACCCTGGGGTACTATTTCCGTGTTTAGCCACTGACTTACTGTTTTCTCTGTCCAGAAAGCCCTGCCTGCTTCAACTGGGATGTAAGGCCTTTACTTGCCCCAAGCTTGCAGCCTGGGACTTGATCTACTCCTGCCCACCTGTTTATAGCTCCCCAGACCTTTCGATGTCCTTTCCCAGTGACCACTCAGGAACACACTGCACACCTAGCTTGTTCATCACGTGGTTTATTGCTGATTTCCACCCTCTTGAGACTGTAAGCATCAGGAAGACCTGGATCCTTCTGTGGGTTTCTTTTCTTGGTGTTTGTTTGTTTGTTGAAACAGAGATTTCCACCCTCTTGAGACTGTAAGCGTCAGGAAGACCTGGATCCTTCTGTGGGTTTTTTTCTTGGTGTTTGTTTGTTTATTTGTTTGTTGAAACAGAGTTCTCTGTGTAGTTCTGACTGTACTGGAACTCACTCTGTAGACCAGGCTGGCCTTGAAATCACAGAGATCTGCCTGTCTCTGCCTTCTGAGTGCTAGGAATAAAAGCACACGCCACCACCACCACCAGGCTCCTTTTGTGTTTTGACCACTGTATCTGATGCACATTGGAGGTAGCCTGGCAAGTGGAGGGTGAAATAAATGTCACAGAATTAAACTCCACAGAAAGATGGATTCTACAAACTAGGAGAGGCCACCTGGTGTGTAAGCAGTAATCCCAGCGTTTGGGAGGTGGAGGACAGAAGATCACGAATTCCAGGTTTTCCTGGACTACTTCAGAGTATCCCAAAAACAAACAAAAAAGACAGGGAGAACCACCAAAGATTTACCCCATGTTTTTCTTGACCCTAAGCTCTGGAAAGTCACACTACAGGGAAGTTCAGGCAATGTGTCGGTAGGAAATGAATTAGCAAGTTGAGGTGTTTCAGAAATGCCTCAGATCAAGCAGGCAGGGGAAAAAAAGAAAAGAAATCTACTACTGAAGGTTGGAGGATGTAGTTTCAAGACTCAACCAGTAGAGAGCAACATTGTCTTCAAAGCAAGTCACATAACTGCCGTGATCTGGTGAGCCCGCTGGAACCTAAAGCCACCATTTAAGGCTTGAAATTAACTTTGACATCCGTTCATTTTCCTCTAAGTTCTCCCATGCAAGTTTTTAGCGATGAACAGAGTGTGAGTTGTGTAGCTACAGCCCCCATGTGTGCACAGGAGCTACTGAAATTGTTGTCATGGCATTCAAGCACAGCTAAAGTCGGCTCCTTCTGGCAGCCCTCAAACCTTTTCTCCACAAGGTTCTCAGCCTTTGGCTTACCCTACTTTCTTCTTCATCAAAGCAATTAAAAGCTGCACAGAAATCAAGCTTCAGGACTGGGGACACGGCTCGGCTGGTAGAGTTTTGCACTGGGTTCCATTACCAGGGAGCTTCCTGTGTGGCTTCAAGATGAGGCTGTCTTCCTGATTGCTTGCCTTCAGAGGGGAGGGGAGCTCTGGTTTTCCCCCTTCTGATCTTTATTTTTCTTTTTTTTACAAATCAGGGTTGGAGCCAGAAGTGTTCAAAGCTCTAGCTCCTGCATCCTCTCTGCTCCAAGAGACCTGGAAGTCTTGCTGTGCGGCCCTGGCTGCCCTTGGATGCCAGGGTTTATGCTACGCTCTGCTTCAGCCTCTGAGCTGGGACTACCAGCACCCACCACCCTCCCCAGCCCTGTCCTCCTTGTACAAAGCATATTGATCCCATGACAGGCCCCACACTCCCTTCGTCACTAGGACACAATACCTGTCGAAACCGTCTTAGAGGAAATGCTTGCTTGCTCCCAGTTTCAGAAGTGCCCGGTGGAGCAGGAGCACAGCATGGTGGCCTAGCTGCAGCTGTGCTCCCTTCCTTTCCCTTTCATTCCTTTCATCGGATGATACCTGCCTCTCTCAGGGCAGCCTTCCCACTTAGTTAATCCTCTCTGGAAACACCTTGACAGCCAACTCTGCTGGCATTTACTGATCAGTCAAATTAGCAATCTAGATGAACCTTCTCAAGTGCTGGAGAAGCAGCTCCAGGATAGAGTTCTTGTCCAGTACACACCCAGCTTATACATCAGAAGGCTATAGCATCTCCTAAAAGACTGACTGTCACCAAACCCAACGCCCACTCAAAGCTCTTTCCTCCAAACGCCATCACGTTGGCATATTTGGAGTATTTGGATGTGGTAATACCTTTTTCTGAAAATACCTCTTTCTTCTGAAGAGACTGAACTTTCGGGAAAACATTGTATGCTCGGTAGTTTCATGTCAACGTGACACAAACTAACGTCACTTGAGAGAAGGGAACCTCAATGAAGAAAATGCCTACCACTGGGCAGTAGTGGTGGCACATGCCTTTAATTCTAGCACTCAGGAGGAAGAGGCAGGCAGATCTTTGAGTTCAAGGCCAGCCTGACCTACAGAGCAAATACCTGTCTCAAAACAGAGAGAGAGAGAGAGACAGAGACACAGACAGAGAGGACAATGTTGGAAGCAACTGTGTCTTGACGTCCCCATTACAGTCAGCTTTTCCAACTTAAGCTAGTGCATAGCTTTAATCTTACATTATGATTATTCTAAACCTAACCCAGAAGAATGTATTTGTATGTGTGTGTGTGTGTGTGTGTGTGTTGTGGAAGTCATTTGCTGACGGCAACTAAGAGGTTGAAAGCATTTTTTTTTTTTTTTTGGTTTTTCGAGACAGGGTTTCTCTGTAACTTTGGAGCCTGTCCTGGAACTAGCTCTTGTAGCCCAGGCTGGTCTCAAACTCACAGAGATCCGCCTGCCTCTGCCTCCCGAGTGCTGGGATTAAAGGCGTGCACCACCACCGCCCAGCCGTTTTCTTAAACAAAACAAATATCCCATAAATGTTGGAAGCAGCATGTGTGGATACTAGTTGGTAAATTCTGCAGCTTTAAAAAAAATAGGTATTTATTTTATGTTATGCTAATGGGTGTTTAATCAGCTTGTATGTCTATGTCATTGGGACCTAAGAAGGCCAGAATGGGGCATTGGATTACCTGGAACTTCAGTTACAGAATGTTATGAGCTACCATGTGGGTATTGGGAATCTAACCCAGGTCTTCTAGAAGAGCAGTCAGTTGTTTTGTTGTTGTTGGGGGTTTTTATTTGTTTTTGTTTGTGTTTATTTGTTTGTTTTGGTTGGTTGGTTGGTTGGTTGGTTGGTTGGTTGGTTTCTTGAGGCAGGGTAGCTTTAGAGCCTGTTTTGGAACTAGCTCTGTAGACCAGGCTTGCCTCGAACTCACAGAGACCAGCCGATCTCTGCCTCCTGAGTGCTGGGATTAAGGGCATGCGTCATCACCACCCAGCAGCCAGTGTTCTTAACCACCAAGCCATCTCTCCAGTCCACTGTGTGCAGTTTTGAGTCAGTTGGAAGCAACAGAGAGATTTTCCTTGTAAAACTCTATTAAAGATTTCTGGGCAAAAGAATTTCTCATTCTTCTCCTGTACCATGGTTCTTGTATATCAATACAGGACAAAGCCCTTTGTTAAGGACAGGTAACAGGAAAAGATACCAGAAACACAGCAGAGAGGCAAAGGGATGGACAGATCAAGCATGCACAACAGACGGGCTACGGTCAGGTCAAAGACAACAAACTACAGAGTGATAGAAGACACAGGGAGGGGAGGGGAGAGTTCAAATTTGGGCTCACTCTTGGTCTGTGCCAATGGTTTTCAACCCTCCTAATGCTGTTATAATTTAATATAGTCCCTTACGTTGTGGTGACTCCAACCATAAAATTATTTTCATTGCTACTTAATTTTGCTATAACTATAATTTTGCTACTGTTATGAATCCTAATGTAAATATCTGTGTTTTCCAATGGTTTTAGATAACCCCTGTGAAAGGTCATTCAACCCCCAAAGGAGTCATGACCCACAGATCTAAACTATCCCAAGAGGGGTTGGAGAGGTGGCTCAGTCCTTAAAGGCAAGACTCACAACCCAAAATAAACCATTCCAAGAGGTAGTCTCATTCCTTAATGGGACATCAACGTGTTTAGGGCTTCAACCCATGTGCTACTCTAGGGAGGACACAGACATTCATTCTGTGACACGCACCACACGGCACCGTAGCAGTTTGATGAGAACCATTTCCTTCTCTGTGGGCAGGGTTTTGCATATTGGTGAGATTCCAGAGAATTCTAATGAACATTTACGTCTCTGATGTAGGCTTGCTAATTTCCTCTTACAGGCTCACAACAGCACCAAGTTCTGCCCTGTGTATCCCAACCAGCAAAGTCAACATTCTGACTGACAGACTGACTGTCAGAGCGGTCTCCTTGGTTGCAGTAAAAATAAACCACACAAATGGTTGCTGGGGGTGGAGGACTGGAGCTGGGAACAGGGCAGATGGGAGACAGGTGGGGGAGACTGCTCATTAATAGCTGCTTTTGGGGGGGGGACAGGGTGTCGCTTTGTACCCCAGGCTGCTCTTCAACTCATCATGATCTTCCTGCTTCCACCTGGCAAGGGCTGATATTTGCAGATGTGTGACACCTGTAGTCGGCTCCTCAGTGGCTTTTAATATTTTTGGATGAATTGGCATAGTTCTCGTTGTACACTTTAGTGTAAAAAAAATTATTTTAAGTGGTGAAAAATAGTAATCGTTTGGGCTGGGGATACCGTTCAGTCGGCAAAATAGAATACCTGCTTAGCATACGCAAAGCGCTGGGCTCAACCCTCGGTACTGCATCCAGCCAGTAAAACAGATTACTTGTCTAGCATACACAAGCCCTGGATTTAAACCCTATATTGCATACCTATAATTATGGCACTCAGGAGGTGGAGGCAGGAAGAATATTAGTTCAAGGTCATCCTTAGCTACATAGGGTGTGTAAGGCTACACTGGGTTAGGTGAGATCCTGCTTTCAAGGGGGGGGGGGCGCATTTTAATGTGGTAGTGGAGCCCAGCAGTGGTGGCTAACTATTTTAATCCCAGCACTCAGGAGGCAGAGGCAAATAGATCTCTGAGTTCAAGGCCAGCCTGGTCTACAGAGTGAGTTCCAGGACAGTCAGGGCTATACAGAGAAACCCTGTCTCGATAAAAAACAGACTGTGTGTGGGTGGGAGGGTAAGAATATCTATGGTCTCAGTCAGAAACCTAGTTTAGGCTCTGGCAGCCTCCATGTGTGTTTCTGGCTGCTCATCTTCACTTACACACAGTAAGCTCAAGAGACATCCAGCCAGCACTGGGTCCCCATGCTTCTGAGCTCAGTCACTCCACCTTCACCCCCCCCCCCATTTTGTTGTTTGTTTTGTTTAATTTGAGATTCAGTCTCAAACTGGGCAGTAGTGGTGTATGCCTTTGATCCCAGCACTCGGGAAGCAGAGGCAGGTGGATCTCTGTGAGTTCAAGGCCTGCCTGCTCTACAAAGTGAGTTCCATGATAGCCAAAGTAACACAGAGAAATCCTGTCTTGAAAAAAAAAAGAAAGGAAGGAAAGAAGGAAGGAAGGAAGGAAGGAAGGAAGGAAGGAAGGAAGGAAGGAAGGAAGGAAGGAAACTGTTTTGGAGGGCTTGGGAGATGGTTAAAAGCACTGGTTGCTCTTCCAAAGGACCCAGGCTCAATTCCCAGCACCCACATGGCAACTTCAACTGTCTGTAAGTCCAGTTCCAGGGAATTTGACACCCTCATACAGACATGTTTGCAGGCAAAAACACGAATGAACATGAAATAAAAATAAATAATTAAAAAAGATTTCTTTTAGAAAGAGTATTTAAAGATCCAGGGGTGGCTGGGCGGTGGTGGCACATGCCTTTTTTCCCAGCACCAGAGAGGCAGAGGCAGGCAGATCTCTGAGTCCAAGGCCAGCCTGGTCTATAGAGCAAGTTCCAGTACAGCCAGGGCTACACAGAGAAACCCTGTCTTGAAAAGAGCACGGGGGGGGGGAATCCAGGGAGATTCAGTTTCACTGTATAGCTAGACAATCCTTGAACTTTGATCCTCCTGCCTCTGCCTCAGGAATGCTGGGATACAAGCATGCTCCACCACACTGAGCTGGCTGACTCCTTCCAACTGCCCTGTGTCCAGTTTCACTCTCTCCAGCCCCACCCTGTCCTTCTGCTTTGCTCCCCAAGTGCTGCTTAGCACACGCGTTTGCTCTATAGTGCACACCATACGTGTGAATGCTGCTACCCAAGTCTCTGGAAGAATAGGATGATACTTGTACCTAGGATATGGAAAAAGCAAGAAAGCCAAACTCCAAACTAAGGCCAGAAAGATGGCTCAGGAGTAAAAGCGACTGCCACCAAGCCCGATGACCTGAGTTCTACCCCCTGAACCCACATGGTAGAAGCAGAAAACCGGCTCCCAAAAGTTGTTCTCAAACCTCCACCAATGTGCCTATATACAGGAATCAATTAAAAATTTTAAGTGTATTTTCTAAAAGTTCAAACTCAGGCAGGGGAGTTGGCTCAGCTAGTAAGAGCACCTGTGCAAGCATGAGGCCCTTAGTTCAGACCCCAACACCTCCACAAAAAGCTGGGTACAACCACTCAGGTGCCTATACACCAGGCTATGGGGGCAGAGACAGAGGGACCACTGGGGCTTGCTGACTAACAGTCTAAAGAGATCTTGTTTCGGGGCTGGAGAGATGGCTCAGTGGTTAAGAACTCTGTCCTTCCAGAGGACCCGGGTTCAATTCCCAGCAACCACACATGGCAGCTCACAATTGTCTGAAAATCCAGTTCTAGGGGATCTGACACCTTCACACCAATTCACATAAAATAAAGTTAAATAAATCATAAAAAAATATTTAAAATAAGAGAGATCTTGTTTCAAGGGAACAAGGTGGGCACTGATAGAGCAGGCCACCCACCTAAAAGCCTCCTCTGATACATGTGACTTGTGCAGGCACATGGGATAAAGAAATACATATGTGTTTCTTTCACTTTTAATAATAACTTTTGAGATATATAATATATCATTTCCCCCTTCCTCTGTCATTCTTTGAGATGCTTCCGTGTATCTCCCTGCTCTCTTTCAAATTCATGACCTCTTTTTCATTAATTACTGTTACATTTAAATATATATATACATACACATACATATGTGTGTTTTTATATATTATATATATAATATGCATGTATTTTCCTAGATACATAAATACGACCTGCTCCTGTAGAAATAATGAGAGCTACCAGATGAGCCCCAGGACACAGAATCTAAATAAATAGTTTTTAAATCCACACTCAGGCTGTTCTTTCTACGGTACTCTTGAAACACAGACCACTTCTTTATTTTCCAGACAGTCTCGTGCAGCCCTGGCTGGCCACAAGCTTACTCCGTAGCCAAGGCTAACCTTCTAACTGCTGACCTCCACCTCCATGCTCTTCAGTATGAACCATCAAACCCAGGGATCTCGGTTTATCAGGCAAGCACTGCACCCCTGAGCCGCTCACCATAACTTTGATAAACAAAGAACAGATTCAGAAGCAGGAGAAGCCGCTGGAAGTCTTCCTATCCTCATACTGCCTGCTTGGAGATAAGGTTGGGTCCCCCAGGCTAGGGCTCTGTCTCCAGAACAGGCTCCCCTGCAGATACCAGGCAGAAACCCTGTCACTTGCAGTCCTAAAAGACTGACTTCACATTAGAGTCTCTAACAGTCCCCAACTTGGGCCTGATTAATTTTCCTGAGTGACTCCCAGGAGTTAGGGGTGTACTGTTTGTGTTATAGTATTATAATATATTAGAGAAGATATAGGAGACAGATAAAGTTGTGCATAAAGAGGTGAGGGTATAGCTCATTGCTAGCACGTTTGCCTAATCTGCATGGAGCCAGGTTCCATCCCCAGAACAGGGGGAAAAGAGAGAGGGAATGTGGAAGGCTTGCCCTCCAGGGACCTCCCAGCCTTCAGCTCTCCATAAGTCACCCAAAGCCTGCCATCTGAGGTGCCTATGGAGATGTCATTGCAATGATAGAACTGCTAATGGTTTGAGTAGTGAAGCCAGGTCAGATGCAGAAAATTCTTTTCTTTTTTTTAATTTTTAGATTTTTCTGTACATTCCTGTTTTGCTTGTATTTATGTCTGTGTGAGAGTGCCAGGTTCCCTGGAACTGGAGTTACAGAGAGTTGTGAACTGTCACGTGGGTGCTGAGAATTGAACCTGGGTCCTCCAGAGCAGTCAGTGCTCTTAACTGCTGAGCCATCTCTCCAGTCTCATGCTACAAAAGTTCTTTATAGAGCACTGACTGCTCTTCTAGAGGACCCGGGTTTGATTTCCAGCACCCATATGGCAGCTCACAACTATCTATAACTCCAGGATCCAACACCCTCACACATTTATACATATAGGCTAAAGTCTTTATGAATGACTCCAGGACCAAGAGAGAGAGAGAGAGAGAGAGAGAGAGAGAGAGAGAGAGAGAGAGAGATAGCTTTTATAAGTATTTTAGGGGAACAATAGACATAGATTCAAGTTACAAGGTAACAAAGAAGCTTCCTATTGCCTATCTTTAGGGAGTGTGAGCCAGGAACTCTGCTTACACATGATAAACAGCACACTGTGTTTTCCAAGGCCCAGGTGATGAGTACAGGAGACAACAGATCCGTCTTCTGAAAGGGAGGCCGGAACTCATGCTCCAAGAGGGGAGGAGGCACGGACTAGATGTGATGTCCTGCACAGCATGGATGGGTTGGGGTTCGCATGCACAGGCCAGGAGTGGTGTCGCACACCTTTAACCCCAGCCCTCAGGAGCAGGGGCAGGCAGAGCTCTGTGAACTCAAGGCTAGCCTGGTCTACTTAGAGAGTTCTACCCTATTTTTAAAAAAACAGAAAGACAGAGCAGGCAAGCTGCCTCCTGCCTTAATCCAGGCCTTGAAGGACATCTTGTCCCTGTGAGACAGGAGCTGGGTGCCTGCTGTTGCTTCTGCTGCAGTGTTCTCTCTGGAGCCATATGGTCCCCATCTCTGCTCTCTCCCTGAGTCCACACCCACACATGCCTGTAGAGAGGTGTGACAGCTGTCCGTCCACTGTTCCTTTCTCTTCCTCTTTCTCTAGCCGGTTCTCAGTTTGATGAAGCTGATCTGAGCCATCTGATTAAAAGTAAGCACAGAAGAATAAGTTGGTTTTCTATTGTTTAATTTAACCATACTACTGGGCAGATGGCTCAGCAGCTAACATGCTTCCCGTGCAAGAGTAAGAACCTCAGTTCAGATACCCAGAACCCACTTAAGTGCTGGGAGGGAGGGAGTGGCAGGCCACCCGTAATAGTGGAACTCCAAACTCTGCCTCAATGAAGAAAGTAGGATTGATGGAAGGAGGAGACACTGACTGCCAGCCTCTGGCCTAGACACACTCACACACACACACACACCCCGACCCGCACATAGATATATACACCTACACACATGTAAACATGCATACATGCAGGAATGCACATCATACACAGACGCAAGCAAAATAATCAAACCATTAGGTAGAAGAAAAGTCACAGAAGGATTATATTTAAATTGTGATATTATAATTTTGAAATACCTAAGAAAATTACAGCCTCAGTCCCATAGCAGCAAAGGGTATGAAAAGCAACATTAAAAATAAATGCTTAGCCAGGCGGTGGTAACGCACGCCTTTGATCCCATCACTCAGAAGGCAGAGGCAGGTGGATCTCTGTGAGTTCTAGGCCAGCATGGTCTACAGAGCAAGAGCAAGTTCCAGGACAGCCAGAGTTACATAGTGAGACCCTGGCTCAAAATAAATAATAATAATAATTTTAAAAAAGGAAGGAAGGAAGAAAGAAAGGAAAGAAATATGTCACAGGAGTTAAAGAGACGGCTCAGCAGTTAAGAGCACTTAATTCCCAGCACCCACATGGTGGCTCACAACTGTTGATAACTCTGGTTAGAGACTCCAACACCCTCTTCTGGCCTCTGTAAGCACCAGACACACATGTGGTGCCCCAACATACAAATAGGCACAATACCCATGTATATAACACATAAATAAATCTTTTTGTGTTTGTTTGTTTTTTGAGACAGGGTTTCTCTGTAGCTTTGGAGCCTGTCCTGGAACTAGCTCTTGTAGACCAGCCTGGCCTCGAACTCTCATAGAGATCCGCCTGCCTCTGCCTCCCGAGTGCTGGGATTAAAAGCATGCACCACCACCACCCGGCCAACATAAACAAATCTTAAAAAAATAAATAAATAAAAATCAAGACATGCCGCAGGCCAAAATTCACATTTGAGACATTTAATCTCACTGATAATTACAGAAAAGCAAATTAAAATGAAGTGCCCATTTTCTTTTGATAGATAGGATTAAAAGGGTCTAGTTGGCTGGGAACCACTTCCTAAATAGAACCCCAGCAGCACAGGCACTGAGAGAAACAATTAATAAATGGGACCTCCTGAAACTGAAAAGCTTCTGTAAAGCAAAGGACACAGTCAACAAGACAAAACAAAAACCTACAGAATGGGAAAAGATCTTCACTAACCCCACATCAGACAGAGGTCTGATCTCCAAAATATACAAAGAACTCAAGAAATTGGACACAAAAAGATCACATAATCTAGTAAAAAAAATGGAGCACAGACCTAAACAGACAACTCTCAACAGAGGAATCTAAAATGGCTGAAAGACACTTAAGGAAATGTTCAATATCCTTAGTCATTAGAGAAATGCAAATCAAACCAACTCTGAGATTCCATCTTATACCTGTAAGAATGGCCAAGATCAAAAACACTCATGACAACTTATGCTGGAGAGGTTGTGGGGAAAAGGGAACACTTCTGCATTGCTGGTGGGAATGCAAGCTGGTACAACCCCTTTGGATGTCAGTGTGGCGATTTCTCAGAAAATTAGGAAACAACCTTTCTCAAGACCCAATAATATCACTTTTAGGTATATATCCAAAGGATGCTCAATCGTGCCACAAGGACATGTGCTCAACTATGTTCATAGCAGCTTTGTTTGTCATAGCCAGAACCCAGAAACAACCTAAATGCCCCTCGATTGAAGAATGAATTAAAAAAAAAGTGGTACATTTACACAATGGAGTACTACACAGCAGAAAAAAATAACGACAGCTTGAATTTTGTAGGAAAATGGATGGAACTAGAAAGCATTATTTTGAGTGAGGTAACCCAGACACAGAAAGACAATTATCACATGTACTCACTCATAGGTGGTTTTTAAACATAAAGCAAAGAAAGCCAGCCTACAAACCACAATCCCAGAGATCTTAGACAACAATACGGACACTAAGACAGACTTACATATGGTGTAGGAGGTCCTTCTTTATTTTTGTTGCTTTCATTGGTTGAATAAAGAGACTGACTTGGCCTTTTGATAGGGCAGCCTTTAGGTAGGTGGGGTAGACAGAACAGAATGCTGGGAAGAAGGGAAGTGTGGCAGATGCAATGAATCTCCAGCCTAGACTGATGCTTGTTAGGAATCTTTCCCGGTAAGCCATGACCTCATGGTGATACACAGATTAATAGAAATGGGTTAGATCAAGAGTGAGAGTTGGCCAAGAAGAGACTAGATATAATGGGCCAGGCAGTGTTTAAATGAATACAGTTTCTGTGTAATTATTTCGGGAGTTAAGCTAGCCGGGCACCAGGAATGCGGCCCGCGCCTCATACTACATACATAGATATAATCTACATGGGAAGTAGAAAGTATAAAAAGACACAATCACCTGAGTAAATTGGGAGCATGGGGACCTTGGGGGAGGGCTGAAGGGGGAAGGGGAGAGGCAGGGAGGGAAGCAGAGAAAAATGTAGAGCTCAATAAATATCATGAAAAAATAAATAAATAAATAAATAATAATTTAAAAAAAGAAAAAGCATTGGTCAATACCATCACAGGTCTTATCCATACAAAACTACACATTTCAAGAGCACAAAACAAAATAAAATATCTTTCCTGAAAAAAAAAAGAAAAGAATGTGCCAAGCTGTTTGAACAAAAATGGTCATCATATTGAAAAGCTGGAAACGGAGCAGGAGGTATGGCTCAGTGGTATAGTGTCTGCCCTGAAAACACCAGGCCCTGGGTTCAGTCTGCAACCACCACCAACTCAAGGAGGAAAAATAGAAGCTGGGAAAGTTCAAACAGCCTAGATGCCCATTGGTGTGGGGTTTTGTTTGTTTATTAAGCTCAAAGACAATTCTATTAGAGTCTAAGAGAAACCCCCACGGCAGGCAAGCTGTAAATCTTAGCAGCTGCGCAGAAGAGAACAGAGAAGAGAAGGTGGAGAGGGCATGCCATTTAAGCCAGCAAGCAGGCACAGTGAGCTTTAGAGAAGGGGTAAGGAAGCTGAAAACATCAGGGAAAGCGTACCTGGGCTCTGACCAGAACAGATGAGAAGAAAAAAATAATAGCTAGGCCTTTCTGAATCAGAAAGGAGGGCAGAGCCCATCCTTGTGGTGGATCATAAGGACTGCTAGTTAGTAAGGATTTGGTTAAATTAGTTTATGAGATAGATGTTGTGAGCACCAAGCATTATTAAAGACAAAACTGACAAAAGCATATATAATGTGTGTGTATGTGAATGTGTGTGTGTACGCGTGCATACTAGGAATCAAACTTGGAGCTTTGCACGTGTTTTCTTTCATCCTTCCTATCCCCTTGATTCCTCTTCTCTTTTGTCTATCATTTGTTATTTTATTCTATTAGTATTGTATGTGTATGGGTGCATTGACTTCAAGCATGTCTGTGCACCACGTGTGTGCAATAACCTCAGAGGCCAAAAATGCGTGTGTGTCTGTATATATATATATATATACATGCATTGGTTACACAGTCTGGACTCTGTCTTCTCTCTTGTGAAGCCTATACCTTCACTTGAGCATGGGGTATATTTTATTCAGCTCTTTGAGAAGCCCATGACACCTGTCTCAGGTGTGCCTTTCTTCATACTTAAGCCTATAATAGAGGATCTTTATTAAACCCTAACTCTATTTCATTTTATAAAAAGATAGTGGTGGAAAAGATGGGGTTCAGAAGACTTGCTCTTCCAGAAGACCCAAGTTCATTTCCCAGCACCCATGTCCAACCTCAAAACCATCTGTAATTCCAGCTCCAGGGTGGTCTGGCCTGAAAGGGCGCCTGAATTCATGGGAACATTCCCACACATAGGCACACACACACACATGGTTCACACACATACACATGGTTCACACACATACACCTGAATTCATGGGAACATTCCCACACATAGGCACACACATACACCTGAATTCATGGGAACATTCCCACACATAGGCACACACATACACCTGAATTCATGGGAACATTCCCACACATAGGCACACACATACACCTGAATTCATGGGAACATTCCCACACATAGGCACACACATACACATGGTTCACACACATACACATGGTTCACACACATACACCTAAATTCATGGGAACATTCCCACACATAGGCACACACATACACATGGTTTAAAATTTAAAAAAATAAACATTTTTTTAAGAAGCAGAGGCTGGAGAGGTGGCTCATTGTCACCAGTGTCACTACTCTTGCGAAAGACTGGAGTTCAGTTTCCAACACCCATGTCAAGTGGCTCACCACACCCCGTTAACTTCGGCTCCAAGGGATCTGATGCCCTCCCATGGCTTCCACAAGCACTGCATACGTGTGATATTCACTCACATAGATGCCCATAAAATAATAAAATAAGCCTTTAAAAAATGAAACAAGCCAAAAACCTAAATTTTTAGAATATTAAAAATAACACAAAGAGCCAGGAGCGGTGGCGCATGCCTTTGATACCAACACTTGAGAGACAGAGGAGGCGGATCTCTGTGAGTTCGAGGCCAGCCTGGTCTAGATAGTGAATTTCAGGACAGTCATGGCTATGTAGAGAGACCCTGTCTCAATAAGCCAAAAAAAAAAAAAAAAAAGGATTTTAAAAAATCCTCCATATTTTTATCTCAATAAAAAGCACAATTTCTATCTGCGTTCATACCAGAAATCTGAACAATACAACCTACAAGGGCTACACCACACACACACACACACACACACACACACACACACACACACACACACACAGAGCAGAACCTGTGACTTCCTTCTCGTCAGTCTGACGACTGTCAGATCCCTATAACAGCTGCTGGAAGATAGCTGTCCGCCCCCTTAGGTGTGTGTTAAGGGTAACAGGAAGTCGATCTCTTGAAGACTGGAACAAGACTCCGTTGAACTTGTTTTTGTTTGTTACCAAGTCAGAGTCTCGTGTAGCCCAGGCTAGGCACAAACTCTCTGTGATGGCCTTGAATTTCTAATCCTCCTGCCTGGTTTAAGTAGTGCTGAGATCGAACCTGCACCGCACAAGTGAGCTGCAGCCCCAGCCCTTCTCAGGCTTTGGAGAAGTATGCAGCCATGTTCATCAAGGACTAACATGTTACAACAGAGAGTCACAGCTGCAAGAAGTTGAATTTTACCAACATCCTGAGGAAGCCTAGAGACAGAGCATTACCCCAGTTGAGACTGGGATTGACCACAGGCCTGGTCAACAACTGGATTAAAATCTGGTGGGACCCAGAGCAGGGACCCAGACATGCTGCGTCTGACGCCTACACCACAGACACTGTGAGATAGTAAACGGTGTTTCGGGATTTGAATTGTGGTAGCTTTTTATTCCACATGGAAAACTAGCACAGCACCTATCCAGTTCCTCAAAGAAGCTCTTAAAATAGCTTTCTGGGGGCTGGGAAGAGGGCTCAGCCGTTAGGAGCACTTACTGCTCTGGCAGGGGGCTCAGCATCTGTAACTCCAATTTCAAAGGAAATCATGTCCTCCTCTGACCTCCAAGGGCTCTGCATGCACACAGCGCACAGACACACATGCAGTCAAAACATCCATATGCATAAAATAACAATGAATTAATCTTTTTTCAATCCACTTCTGGGACTGGGGACATGGCTCAGTGTGTAAAATACTTGCCACAGTGCAATTTGGATCCCCAGGCAGACAAGGAAGCCCATTCAACTGTAGTCCTAGCAGTCAGGAGGCAGGGACAGGAGGTCCCTGAAGCAAGCTGGCTAGCTAAGACTAGCCAAATAGGTAATCTCTGGGTTTATCTGAGAACACAGGATGACTGAGTTCAACGTCCTCACTCAAACCAGGTATGGTGGCTCATATCTGCAGCCCTGGTACTCTGAAGCAAGAGGGTCACAAGTTCAAGGCCAGCCAGAGCAAGATAGGTATATATAGACAGACAAAGAGAGAGAAAGACAGACAAACAGATATAAAAACTACATACATACATACATACATTAAAGTTTATGTGCATACATAAAGCAGTAATGTAAGTAAAATGGAGTTATTGAGGAAGACATTTGATGTCAATCTCTGGCCTCCACATACACACACAAGATCACACATGTGCACATGAAATCACACACTTGAATACCCATACATATTTGAACATGAATACGCACATGCATGTATACACCACACACACACAAATACAAATGCACATCTGTCCATCACCACCACTCTATTCAGAGCAAGCTGACATCACCTTCCACCCAGACAAACTGAATATACTATGGATTTCCACCTCTCCTCACAGAATTGAGCCAAGATGCAGAGCCCCCCAGGCAAACCAACAATCTGGCATGCCTTCCTTTCAGTAGAAATGGGAGCTTTTGATAGTCTATTAATAAAAAGGAGTATGCTTCTACTTTTATGCCAAAATGAGACGTTCGATACTTGTGATTTTTGCAAAGTAGACAGCTTCCTGGAAGGCGCATTAAGACTCTTAATGTTTAAACAACAAATTGATAAATCTCTTTTTCCAGTAAACACAGCTCATTGCAGATGCTCAGCTGGCTGTAGGAAAGGGTAGTTCTTGAGGGATTCATGTAGGGTTGGAAGAAGAGTTTGTGTATGCCAATCATAAGTTTTTAATTTTGATGAAGAGCAGCTTATCTTTTATTTGGTGCTTGTGCTTAAGCTCTGAGGTCACGAACATTTGCCCTTACGTTGTCATAATGCTGCAGTTAGAGCATTTACATTTAGGGCATTGATTCAGTATGGATCGGTGTTTAAATATAGAATAAGGGAGGATGTGTGGCTCAGTCAGGGAACACTTACATCGCATCCATGAGGCCCTGGGTTCGAGTCCTAGCACAGGCAATGAAGAAAAGGATAATTAGAAAACAGGATAACAAAAGAAGAAATTGGACCTTGCCTCCAAAGTCCAATTGGCAAGGTCCAATTTCTTCTTTTGTTATCCTGTTTTCTAATTATCCACAATTTGTTGAAGAGATTGATTTTTATACCATTAAATAGCACTTTTGTCAAAAATCAATCAGTTTCAAATGTTTTGGTTTGTCACTGGATTCTCAGATCTACTACATTGTTCTATAAATGTCTAGCCTCATACCAGTACATCACCGTCTTGATCGCTATCCATAAGAAACCAGAAAGTGTGAGCCCTCTGATTTTATTTTTATTTCTCAATATTGTTTGGGACCTCAGAGGTCCCAGCAGCTCCATATAAGTTTGAAAGTCAGCTTCAGTTTTTGCAAAAGAAAAAAAAAAGCCATTGCAAGTTTGATAATGATGGCACTGAAGCTATAAATTGCTTTAAGTAGTAAAATAGCTTAGTAACATTAACTGTTCCAGTCTGTGAACATGGGTGTCATTCCATTTGTGAAGGTCTTTTTCAACGTCTCTCACCAGTGCTTTATAGATTTAGTTCCGGAGTTTTTCATCTACTTATTTAAATTTATTCCTAATTTATTCTTCTGGGTACAGTTTACTATTTTCTGGCCTGGAAACTTACTGTGTAGACTAGGTTCACCTCAAACTTAGAATCCTTCTACTTCAGCCTCCCGAGTATTAAGAGTATAGGCACACAACATATTTTGCCTTGTATTTAATTTTTTGTAAAGATTATTTTATTTTCTTTTACGTGTATGGATATTTTGCCTGGTGTGTGTGTGTGTGTGTGTGTGTGTGTGTGTGTGTGTGTGTGTGTGTGTGTGCGTGCGTGCGCCATTTTGCATGCCTGGTGCCTGGGTTGCCTAGAAAAGGATTTAGGGTCCCCTGGAACAGGAGTTCCAGAAGATCGTGAGCCTCCATGTGGGTGCTGGGAATCAAGCTCAGGTCCTATGGAAGACCAGCCACTGCTTCTAACCACTGAGCAGCCCCTTGTGTTTAATTTTTCTAATGTGTAATGCCATATATATATATATATATATATATATATATATATATATGATTCATGTAATCCAGGCTGACTTTGAGCTTGCTATGTACCTGAGAATTACCTTGAGTGTCTGATTCTCCACCCTTCATTTCCCGAGTGCCGGATTACAAGCATGTGCCACCACATCCAGCTCTGAAATGTTACAATTTCTGTTGCGTCTGTATCTCCTTTTCCTTTGTATATTTTAACTTATTTTCTTAGTGGTTGCCATGGGGATTACAGCTGGCATCCTAAACATGGAGAAATTCAGTTTGGATAGCAACTTAGTTCAATAGCAAGCATTATCTCTGCAGCTACCCCAGCACCGTCCATTCCTTTCTGATATTATTGACCCAAATGACATCTTTTTATATCATGTAACAGATTCATAATTATCTTATGCGCTTATGCTTTGAATCATATAAGAAATAGAGGCATGATGTTAAAATACAATTATACTAAATTTTATGTTACTTATGATTACTTTTTTGGTCTTCTTTGTTCACACAGCTTCAGTGTGCGACTCAATGTAGCCTGCAGTTTGTTTCGTTCTACACGATTTCTATTGGGCTGCTAGTGATGAACAACTTCAGCCTTGGTTTGTCTGGGTCCTGCCCTAATCTCATCTTAGCTTTCTGAAGGGTAATTCTGTTAGATACAACGCTCTGATTGACAGTTTCTCTTTCATCTTCTTAAAGATGTCATCCGCCTACTACCCTCTGACCCCCATGGTTTCAGATGAGAAATTACGTGTTAATTCTTCCTGAGGTTCCCTCCATAAAATGAATCAAATCAGCCATCTCTTACTAATTTCAAGATCTTCTCTTTGTCATCTTACAACTTTTTTGTTTGTTTGTTTTTTGAGACAGAGTCACTCTATGTAACCTTGGCTGTTCTGGAACTCTCTCTGTAGACCAGGCTGGCCTCGAACTCACAGAGATTCACCTGCCTCTACCTCGCAAATGACCTACCATTAAAACAGAGAGTTGGAAAGGTAGCTCAGGTTGAAAGTGCTTGCCTTGTAAGCACCTGAGTTTAATCCCAGAATCTATCTATGTCCTTTAAAAGCCAAGTATAGCCAACACATGCTTCTGCTTGGAGGCAGAAACAGGCAGATCCCTGGGGCTCATTGGCAAGTTCTAAGGTAATGAGACATGCTGTTTTTGAAAAAAAAAAAAAGGAGAAGAAGAAGAATGATAAAGAAAAGAAAGAAAGCTGTTAAAGTGCTTGCCATGGAAGCAGGAGAATTAGCATTCAGATCCCGGAACATATGTAAATGCTAGGTAGCTGTCAGGCCAGTTCGTGATTCCAGCCTTTACAAGGCAGAAACAAGGTCCTCAGAGCAAGCTGGATAGCCAGACTCGATAGCACACTGGCACACACATACGTGCAGTTAGACACACACCTACGCATAATAGATGGTGCACTAGCACAAATATAAATATATGTATGTATAAACTCAATGAGAGATTCTACGTCAGTGAATAAGGCAGAGTGATATAGGAAGACCCCAAAGGTCAACCTCAGGCCCCCAATGTCAACACTCACATACACTCATATACACAAACATGCTCATATGTTTGCATATGCATGCATGTACGCCCACACCTATGCAAATACACATATACAGATGAGGATGGAAAAGGTGGCTGGCTCACAAGGACCAACATCTGAAGCTATCCCCCGGCCTCCGTACCCAACTGTGCTGCAGGATAGTTGATCACACTGTGAACCCCGACATTTCATTATTTACCGGAAAACCCTGTTTCTAGTTGTGGTGTGGCTCAGCCCTAGCACACATCTTTAATCCAAAAACTTTCTGCTTGAATATTGTAAACAGGATTTTACAAATAAAGTCAACCACAGGTTAGGCAACCAGCTAACAAAGAGAGAAAGAGGGAGTCAGGAGGACAGAGAGAGAGAGATGCACAGGAAGTAGAAGGGAAGCACATTCAGTTTAAGGGGTTTTGTTTGAAAAAACTCTTCCTGGGAGGTCCACGGAAAAGGAAGATCAGTTGGGTGCTTTCCCTGCCTCACTGAGCTAGTGTGCTTTCACCCCAGCATCTAGCTCCCAAGTCTTTATTGGTAAAATGGAACAATTGAGATTTTGTTTAGAATAATACACCTGCACACACACAAGTTCGCACACACAAACACAAAGGATCGAATGCGGCAAATCTCTTGACGTTTTGGAGCAGTCACTGTCCCTTTTTTGACCATCAGGATTCAGCAAAGCAAAGATGCAGTCAAGAAGGTTGTTGGCAGGGCTGGTGAGATGGATGGCTTGGGGACCTGTGTGCAATCCCCAGAATCCGTGGTGGAAGAGGAGAACGGACTCCTGAAAATTGTTCCCTAACTTCCACACGCATGTTGTGATACAATACATGTGCACACACACACACACACACACACACACACAAACTAAAATTTCGGGGCTGAAGAGATGGTTCAGTGATTAGGAGCACTCGTTACTCTCGCAGAGAGTTCGGATTCAGTGCCCAGCATGCTTATCAGGAGGCACAACCATCTCTGACTCCAGTACCAGGGCTCTAACATCAGTCACTAATTAAGAAAATGCCATACAGGCTTGCCCATGGTCAGCCTTGTGTTTTCTCAACTGAGGCTCCCTCCTCCCTGATAACTGCAGCTTGCGTCAAATTGACATAAAACTAGAGAGAACATCCCACTACGTTTAATTTAATGCTTGCACGAGCAGGGGGTTATTTAGTGGCATGTGGTCCACTTACCAGTGGCTAGTTATACCACGTAGAAAAATGAATCCAGGCTGAGGAGATAGTCCAGTGAGTAAAGTGCTTAACATTCAAATTTGAGGACCTCAGTTTGATTTCCAGCACCCACACGCACACAGAAAAGTCAGGTATGGTACACACTCCTGTAATCACAGCACTGAGAAGGCAGGGACAGGTGGATTCCTGGGTGATCTCATTAGCTAGCTAGAGTAACCTAACCAACCCACTCCAGAGCAGTGAGACACTTCGTCTCAACAAACAAGGAGATATGTCCTGGGGAAGAATACCAAAGGTTGACCTCTGAGCTCCAGACACCTGACTATGCATACACACACACACATACACCAAGACACAGTACATACACACATCCATGCATCCATCCATACATACATAAAATACCTTTTTGTTGTTGTTTTGTTTTCTCAAAACAGAGTTTCTCTGTGTAGCTCTGGCTGTCCTGGAACTAGCTCTGTAGACCAGGCTGGCCTTGAACTCACAGAGATCTGCCTGCCTCTGCCTCCCAAATGCTGGGATTAAAGACGTGCACCACCACCGCCTGGTCCAAAACACATTTTAAAAAAGAAAGTTACGGGCTGGAGAGATGGCTCAGAGGTTAAGAGCACTGACTCCTCTTCCAGAGGTCCTGAGTTCAAGTCCCAGCAACCACATGGTGGCTCACAGCCATCTGTACTGAGATCTGGTGCCCTCTTCTGGCCAGCAAGCATACAGACAGAGCACTGTATACATAATAAATAAATAAATAAATCTTGAAAAAAAAAAAAAGAAAAAGAAAAAACAAACAAAGAAACAAAAAAAAGAAGAAGAAGAGAAAGTTACTCTGCCTTCCCAGTAACAATTAATTGCCAGTAGCTCCTCAGCTAGGTCTTGACATTATTTTTAGGAAGATAATGACAGGTTGTTTTTTTGTTGTTTTTTTTTTAACATTCCGGTTTTACCATACTTTAAAATGCAGGACTATCCAGTTTTGTATTGGGTGCTGTGTTACATAGTGTCCTCCACGCTCAACACCTAGTTACATTGTCGTTGTACTCTTCAGGCTCTCGGCACCTCAGTTTCAATAACGAGGTATAGGAGCATCTGCTTGTCACAGGGATTTAAGCGGAAGTGGGAAAGCGCTTAAAACAGCAGCCAGCAGAGGCTGCCTTCAACCTCTGCTTATTAGCTACCCTCATGTTCCCAGCTGTCCCTCTGAGCACTTTCGCCTGTGGCATTACCTGTTACTAGTCTGTGTCCCTTCCTGGATGATGTCATGCTCTCTTCCCTATAGATATTCATACATGCTTCTCTAGCTGCCCGGCTAATTGCTATTTTTAAAACAACCAAACACTTTATCATATTGATCCATTTCAAAGTATGACAGCATCAAATGCTAGCAAGAGGCTGGACAGATGACTCAGTGGTTAAAAGCACATACACTACTCTTTCAGAGGGCCTGAGTTTGGTTCCTGGAACCCATGTTAGCTTACCACCATCTGCAATTCCAATTCCCGGGGATTGACACTCTCTTCTGACCTCCAAGGGCTCCTGTATTCATGTGGTACACATATGTACTTTCAGGCACACACACACACACATACAAAAAAATGACTAAAAATAAATATAAAAATATTTAAATGAAAAATTTTAAAAGAAACAATGTTCAAGTAGAAATATATAGTTTGATACTAACAAGCTTACAATCATGAAAAACGTGTTTTTGGGTTTTTTGCTTGGAAGGGAGTTGGGCTTTTGTTTTGTTTTCTTTTCTTTTTGTTGCTGCCTGTTTGTTTGTTGAAATAGAGTCTTTGTCCCAGGATGGCCTAGAATTAGCTATAGAACTGAAACTGGCCTTGATTAAACTCTTAATTTTCTTGCCTTCACTGTCCAAGTGCTGGGTTTGTAGGTGTGAGCTAACATGCTCAGTTTTGTATACTGTCCATAGGCACATGCGTATAGAACAAGAGAACAGATTAAAAACATGCATGGGAGAGGTAAATACCAAATGCCTTTTATGGTTCTATTTTCAGAGAGATTTCCAAGAAGAAGAAGAGAAAGGAATATATTTAGGTGGGGCTAACAAAAGACTTCAAGTAGATTTCATTGTTTTAAAAAAGAGACCCAAAACAACTTTATGGATGTCAAGTTTCAAGAAAGCTGGGTGATAAGTACAAAAATATTTATTCTCTTAATCATAAATTTAAATAGACCAAAAGCAAGACAAAGGGCGTGGGAAGGCTGGCTAAGCCTTTACAATTCTTGGCCTCTAAGCTGTGAGCAGGCTCTGTCCCAGCCACCCCGTCCTCCATCTCCACCCCTGGAGATTTTTTTCTTTATAGACCATAGCCCAGTAGAAGGCAGTGGGAGGCACAAGCTGCTGGGGCTCAAAGCATTCTCTCATCCTCAGCAAACACTCCAGTGTCTAAGCCTCAAATAGTCTCCTGGTGACTCTCAATGCTCCATGCTGACTCTCAACATGGGGAACATGGTCTGCACACAATACAGCCAAAAGCCCATTAATCCTGCACTTCTCAAAAATGGAATAGGCTGCTATTCACAGGATTCTGCTGGTTTTGTTTTTTGAGACAGGGTTTCATGTAGTCCAGGCTGACCTCAAATATACTAAGGAACTGAGGATGACCTTCAACTCCTGATCCTTTAGCCTCTAACTCTGGAGTGATGTAATCACGGGTCTGTGCCCCACGTGCTTCACGTCACATGATTTTTTTTTGTCCTTTTGTGGGTTGGTTGGTTTTTTAGGGTTTCTTGCAGCCCATATGACCTTGAACATTTTCATGTCTCGCGGCTCATACCTCCCAACTGCTGGGATTACGAGCTTGTGCCACAACAGCAGGTTTCAATGTGATGCTGGGAATCAGACCCAGGGCGCTGTCCATGCAGAGCTCCGTGGTCTCTCGCAGGACACTTAACGAAGTGAAAGACACACAAGTGGGAGTAGTTCAATCCTTTCAGAGCTGCATGCTTCAGAACACTTATGTAGTACGTACTCTACAGTACATCTAATAATCCGACCAAAAAAATAAAAAATAAACAAAACATAGGTACTACAATAGTACTATAAATATTCAAAGAAAAATTGGATCTCATTTCACCTGCTTTTGTATTTTAAACCTAATCAAGACCTTTCTAGTTAACAGAAAACTACAAAGTAAAAAATTTAAGAATTTTTAATTGAAATGTAAGCAAGTATAAAAACTAAAAAGGTCCTTTTTGTGAGGGGGGGGTTGAATAAGAATGGCCCTCATAGGCTTCCATATTTGAATGCTTGATTATCAGAGGGGTTTGGAGGTGGGACCTTGTTGACGGAAGTGTGTCACTGGGGAGGTAGGCTTTGAGGTTTCAAAAGCCCAAGCTAGGCTTAATGTCTCTTTTCCTGCTGCCAGTGGATCCGGATGTAGGACTCTCAGCTAGTCTCCAGCACCATGTCTGTCTGCACACTGCCATGCTTCCTGCCATGATGACCAAATTCTGAACCCCAGTTAAATGTTTTCCTTTCTAAGAGTTGCTGTGGTCATGGTGTCTCTTCACAGCAACAGAACACTGACTGAGACGGAAGTGATGTTTCAGTGGGTAGAGGTAATGGCCATGTAAACCTGGTAAGCTGGCCTTGACTCCAGGAACAGACAGTGGATGGAGGAAACTGACTCCCAAAAGTGGAGGTCTTGTGACCTCTACTTGCATGCTGTGGCATTTACACACACACACCACACACACACACACACACACACACGATTCTTTTTTAATTTAAGGAACTTTTCCTTAGGTTTATTTGATGAGTGTTTTGCCTTCGCATGTGTATGTGCACCACATAGGTGCCTGGTGCCCACAGATGCAAGAAGAGCGTGTCAGATCCCTTGCCACTAGAGTTACCAATGGTTCTGAGTCACCATGTGGGTTCTGGAAACTGAACTTGGGTCCTCCGCAAGAGCAGCCAGTGCTCTTAACCACCAAGCTGTCTCTCCAGCTCCAAAGTTTTTTGTTTTAAAGTATTTTTTAACTGAAGAAAATATGTTTATTGAATTTTGTTCAAATGCAAGTTAACTTTACTTGGTTGCTTTTTTCATATTTAAAAAAAATTATGTATATACTTGTGTGTGTATATGTGTGTATGATTGCTAGTGCCTGATGAGGCTAGAAGAAGATACTGAATGTCCTGTAACTGGAGTTTCAGATGGTTGTAAGCCACCCAAGCTGAGTGTTGGGAACTGAACTCTGGTCTTCTGAAAGAATAACACATGCAGGGTTGAAAAGATGGCTCAGTGGTTAAGAGCACTGACTGCTCCTCTAAAGGACCCAGGTTCAAGTCCAGTACCCACACGGCAACTCACAACTGTCTGAAACTCCAGTTACAGGGAATCTGGCATCCTCACACAGACATACATGCAGGCAAAATACCAATGCACATAAAAAAAATTAAAAAACTATTAAAATAAAGAAAGAAGTTTTTAAAAAAAGAATAACACATGCTCTTATACACTAGCCATTCCTATACCCCCTTGAGGTCCCCAGGCTAGCCTCACACTCCATGTATGTATCCTCTTGCTTCAGCCTCTCTCAAATGCTAGGTTTATATAACACTGTGCACTTAAGTACATAGTATCTTTTTTTCTTTGTTTGGTTTTTTGTTTGTTTGTTTGTTTTTCAAGGCAGGGTTCTCTGTAGCTTTGGAGCCTGTCTTGAAACTCACTCTGTAGACCAGGCTGGCCTTGAATTCACAGAGATCCACCTACCTCGGCCTCATGGCCTCACGAGTACTGGGATTAAAGGTGTGTGCCACCACTGCCTGGCCAAGTACATAGTCTTAATCTGTAGGAGTGAAATTGAGGATGTAGCTCAATGGCAGATGTGTGAGATCCTACCAAAAATACTTTTTTGTTGTTGTTTTTTCAGACAGGGTCTTTCTATTTAGTCCTGGCTGTCCTGGAATTCCCTACATAGACTAGGCTATTTCCAAACTCACAGAAATCCTCCTGCCTTTATCTGCCAAGTGCAGGGATTAAAGGCATGTGCCACCACATTTGGCTCAAAAATAAATATTAATTTTAAATATCAATTTAGGTTTTAGGGATCTAAAGTATGGGTTTCAATAAGCTACTAGATAGTGCCAATGCTATTGGTCCATTATTATTATCATTACATTTATTTACTCGTGTGTGTGTGTGTGTGTGTGTGTGTGTGTGTGTGTGTGTGTCACAGGTATGGAGAACAACCTTTAGGAATTAGTTGGGTCTTTCCTTTTTCCACATTTGACTTGGGAATCTATTTTACTTGTATGAATGTTTGTATTTATGTATGTGTACCTCTTCTTTGTTATTTTTCTATTAATGCTGGGGAGATGGCTCAGAAGTGAAGAGCACTTGCTGCTCTTGAAGGGGACTCAGATTCATTTGCCATCACATACATGGTGGCTCACAGTTGTCTATAAGCCCAGTACCACACCCTCTTCCTGCCTGGGAAGGTGCCTGAGAAGGTGCCAGGCACACATGTGTTGCATATACATGCCTACCGGCAAACATTCATACGCATAAAATAGAAATCTTTCTAAAATTAAGAATTTGATTAAAAAATAGAAATTTAGAGTATCAATCTAGGAAATAAGTGAGAGAGAATACTAATGAAAACTTTTTAATTTTTATTTTATTTTTTTGTGCTATACATTTTTCCCAATCCTCTTCCCTCCTCCCCTTTCTACCCTCTCCTGTGACCCCCATGCTCCCAATTTACTCAGGAGATCTTGCCTTTTTCTCTTTCCTAAGTAGATCCATGTAGGTCTCTCTTAGGGTCCTCTTTGTTGTCTAGGTTCTCTGAGGTTGTGGACTGTAGGTTGGTTCTCCTTTGCTTTATGTCTAATATCCACTTATGAGTGAGTACATATTGTATTTGTCTTTCTGGGTCTGGGTTACCTCACTCAGTATGTTTTTTTTCTAGTTCCATCCATTTACCTGCAGATTTCAAGATGTCATTATTTTTTACGGCTGAGTAGTACTCCATTGTGTAAACTAATGAAACCGTCTAAAGCTGAAGTACCACTTTCCATTCTCAATGAGTGCTCAGTACAAAGCATTAAGAAAGTATTAAGCAAGGCTCATCATTATAAAACTTCCAAGCACCTGGTTAAAGAGAAGCCCTCAATGCTTCCAGAGATGGGGGGATGGGACACACAAAGGATCTGGAAGAGGAATCACACGTTTTAAAAATATAACCCTGCAAATGTGAAGAAGACGGATATCTTCAAAATGATACTGACAATTCCTTTCACACTCCAATATCCAGCATAACTACAAACCAAGTGTCAGAATATAGTCCAAACTAGCTTCAAAGTTGCTACATAGTATGAGTAGCTATACAGATATCCTAAAGCCTCTGTTCTCCTGCCTCAACCGCCTCAGTGCTGAGAGTACAATTACTGCCACCATGCCCAGTGCTGAGGTGAATCCAGGGTTGAGGGAATGTTAGGAAAGCACACTGTATCTATGTCAGAGCTCTATCCCTATCTCCTATATATACCCTTTAAACTCTGTATATGTTCAAAATATTAATGTTTAAACAATGGAATATTGTAGTAGAGAATGTCTGTAATATCTTGAAATTCACTGCTAATAAGATCTTTTTTTAAAAAAAAAGAGAGAGAGAGAGAGAGATAAAGATTGGGGACTGGAGAGATGGCTCAAGGTTTAAGAGCACTGGTTGCTCTTCTAGAGGACCCAGGTTCAATTCCCAACACCCACATGGCGGTTCACAACTGTCTCTAAGTCCAGTTCCAGGGGATCTGACACTCCAATGCACTTAAAATAAAGTTAAAAAATTATTTTTAAAGAGAGAAATTTGAGGCTGGAGAGATGGCTCAGTGGTTAAGAGCACTGGCTGTTCTTCCAGAGGACCTGGGTTCAATTCCCAGCACCCACATGGCAGCTCACAACTGTCTGTAACTCCAGTTCCAGGAGATCTTATATGACACCTTCACACCAATGCACATAAAATAAAGTTAAATAAATCATTTAAAAAAGAGAGAGAGAGAGAGATTTGATTTGGAGGCCTGGAGAGATGTCTCAGTTGCAAGAGCACTTGTTGCTCTTGCAGAAGACCAGGGTTCAATTCCCAGCACCCCACGATGGCTCACAACCATCTGTAACCCCAGTTCTAGGGGATCCAATAGGCACGTGTGTGATGTACACGCAGGCATATAGGCCTGTGAATCACTCATTCACACACTGGCACATGTACACACTTCTCATTCCTTTCTGTTACTTTGCAAGACACTTCTGGAAACTTATCTCAAATATATAATTATATGTATATATATACATGTGTGTGTGTGCCAAATTATGTAATTAAAATATTTGTTTGTTGTTACCGATTTGGGGCAGATTCTCACACTGCAGTCCAGGCTGTCGCGAACTTCTTAGTCCAGGCTAGTCTCAAACTCACAGTGATCCTCCTGCTCAGCTTCTGAAGACCCAGGCATGAGTCATTATGTCCATCTTTAAGGACTTTTATTCCTACAAAGAGTTGTGTTGTGGAATGGGATGTTTGCTTAGGTGATACATGCAAAGTTTGCACATGTTCTGACCAAACTGGGTCCATTTTTGCTAATTTCAACGTGTGTGTGTGTGTGTGTGTGTGTGTGTGTATGTGTGTGTGTGTGTGCGTGTGTTTATGTTTATTTTTCCCAAAAGCTGTTCCTTGGGCAGCCCAGCATGAGACCAGAAGAGGAATCTAAAACCCACGGTTCTGAGCACAGGATTCGGGAATATTTATAGGGTAAAGATGGAAATAGTCTAAGGATTGGGCAAAGGTGACTAAAGCAAGTACAAACCAGCAGTCTGGGCTTCCCAAACCAAACAGTGGCTCTTCAGAGTGTGTGTGCTCAGGAAAAAGCAGGGCAAATATCTTCTAAGGGTGGAGTCGGGTCCCTCTATGGGCCACAGATCAGCTAATTAAGCCTAAGGGGTCTATGATCTCAGTCTGAGATAGACGGATGCTGCCTTCAACTTCCTGGAAAAATTGCCTTGAGCAAAGATTACCAAACCCTTACACCATAGCTGTCATCTGTAGCAAAGCTAGTGGGACTATTCCCTCGCATGTACAGACCCTTAAAACTGGTGCTTTGGGACTCGAGAGATGGTTCAGCACGTAAAAGTACTTGTTAGGCAAATCTGACAACCTGAGTTCAATCCCAGGTTTCCACAGTGGAAGGCGATGACCAATGTCCAAAGGCTCTCCTCTGCTTCTGCTCAAGCACCATGGTGAACACATACTTTCTTTCTCTAATAATAATAACTTGTAGAAATAAATGGGTTTTTTTTTTCTTTTTTCAATTCTAAAAATTTATTCATTTGTTTTGAGGCAGGAACAAGGTCTCACCTTGCAGCTCTGGCTTCGAACTCATAGATACTTCCTGTCTCTGCCTCTCAAGGGCTGGGATTAAATGTATGCTTCATCACACACAGCAAAAAAATGACTTTTAAAGTCAATTAAAACCAAGCAAGAACCCGGAGTTTTGGTGGCTTACACCTTTAATCCCAACCAGCACTTGGGAGACAGAGGCACTTGGGAAGCAGAGGCAGGAGGATCTCTGTGCGTTCGAGGTCAGCCTGGTACACAGAATGAGTTTCAGAACGGCCAGGGCTGTTACACAAAGAAACTGTCTCAGAAAAAAATAATAATTAATTAATTGTTCTCAATATCAAACAGAAAGAAACCTTTCATTGAATAGAAAAGGAACTTAATTAAATTTGTTACATTGTCCCTGGAAGAGGGAAAAATGGAAACAAGGCACCTAGGCAGAAAGGACAGGTGGAGTACAGTGATAAATTCCGATTCTCGCAGAGGTACTGGACAGTGAGGATCACCTGAGGTGGCTCCTCTGGATTCCTGTTAACTTTCTTGGCCACACATTCCTTTCCCTTATTGCCCTGTAATAACGTGTAGTTCTTGAGAATTTATTGTGTTTTCTTTATCAGACCATAAGCTTTAGGAGTGCTGGTCTGGCGAAAAGAAGGCAGGGGAGCTCTGTACGGAATGAGCAATGGGCAGCCACAAGTTGGGAGCTAGGAATTCCCCTAGGGGAAGCTTCTTATTTGGGGGGGGAGGGGGACGGCTCAAGACGGGGTTTTCCTGTGTAGCCCTAGCTGTCCTGGAACTCGCTCTGTAGACCAGGTTGGCCTCGAACTCACAGAGATCCACCTGCCTCTGCCTCCGAGTGCTAGGATTAAAAGCGTGCGCCACCAACGCCCGGCAATGGGAAGCTTCTTAAGGGGCTTCTGAAATGACACCGGAAGGGTGGAGTCGGGCCTCAGGCGTACGCGGGGAAGGAGCAGCAGGACCGTAAGGTCAACCTGGAGAAATGATAGGTGAGTATGGGACTCTAATAGTCAGGAGAGGCGGGGCGGTGTGCCGCGCATGCGCACGCGAGCCCTCTGCCTGCTTCCTCACCAGGACGCGCTTGCGGGCGCGTGCACGCGCGGCTGAAGCGGAAATGGCGCCGCGGGGCCGCGCGTCCGGGCCGCGAGCGGAAGTGGGTGTGAGAGCGGAAGTGGCCGGCTGGAGCCGGGGGCTGGGCGGGGACCGGGATCGTCGGTGAGGCGGCGGCGGAGGCGGCGGCGGCTCGGCAGGCGGGTTGAAGCTTCAGGGGCCAGGTCGGTCGGGTGGTGGCTGCCTCCAACAGGCAGCGCGTGCCGGGCCAGCGTGCGTGTCCGCCTCTCCCCGCCCCGCTCCCCGTCCCCTTCTCCCCTCACCTACCGCACCCAGCCCCCCTCGTCAGGGGCAGCGGGGCCGCTCCCTCCGTCCTGTCCTCGCTCGCCCACCCTCACCGCCCTTGTTTCTTCTTCCCCTGCCCGGGGCAGCCGCCGCCATGATCCTGCTGGAGGTGAACAACCGCATCATCGAGGAGACGCTCGCTCTCAAGTTCGAGAACGCGGCCGCCGGGTGAGCGCACACCGGGAGGAGGCCGACTTGACCCTAGCTCATCCTGGGTGGCGTCCTGTTCCCAAACCTTGGAGGGGAAAGATCGGGAACCTCGCGCGGCTTCGGGGCTTCACTGGCAGGGTGGACGTTGGGAGGCCATGGGGCGCGGTGGGCCGACGGCCTGAGATGCGTGGGGAGAGGCTGAGAGGGATGCGGAAGCAGCGAGTGGACAGGAGCAAGGCGTGCCAGAGAACAGGAGACCTGTGGGACGTGAGGGCAACCAAGGCCAGAACTCAGGCTCGAGAGCCCCCTGCCCTGTGGGGGGGCAGGGGAGGGACCCACTTCTCTCTGTATTCTCCGTCATTGTTCCGAGCCCAGAGACCCCTTTGGGAAAGCTGGATTGAACGGAGTTTTCAGGAATTCCCAGGGCGAGGTGGGAAGGACATGCAGGCCCAGATCGCCGCCGGCCTTCTGCTTCCCCACCCCCATCTCTCCCCCAGGAGAAGCAAGACTTAAAGTAGACCCAGTCTCGGGGAGGGGGGGGAGAAACAGTGATCTCTAGCTTCCTCTCTAACCTGTGAGAGAAACTAGCCATTTTGTTATATATTCCTCAGGCAAAGCCCACAGTCCTCCATCCACACCCTCTTTAGCTCTCTTGAGACCAGCTTTTATCTGGTTATGTGTCTTAAATCGTTATTCAAGACCCTTGGTCTTCGATTTTCTTCAGTGGTAATGCCGACCCGATTAATAACTGCTTCTGCTCCCAGAATCCATGAAGTTCTTAGATAACCTTTTTTAAACATCTTAATATACTGGACGGATTTTCGAGGCTTCTCTGTCAAGCACAAAAAGACAAACTCCTCCCCCAAAGCTGCTTTGCCCTTCTAATATATTTAAAACCTGAGCAGAGGAATTGGGTTTTAGGTTCTAATTTATGGTGGCCTGTGGCCATTCCTCATTTCCTCATTGGTGAGGATGGGGCTTCACATTTTGGTTTTACAGTTAGGAAATAAGTACAGGCTGTTTTTGTGAACTGGGAACTTAAAATAGGACAGAGAGTAAGTGCTTGTAGGTCTGCAGAAGGAAAGGGACTGGGAGAGGGGAATTCTAAGCATTCATAATGAACTCGTGGCTCACAGATGTCAAAAAAGCATGAACCCATTACTCACATCCAATATATAGTCTGTCCTGTCTCTTTTGTAAGGTCACAGGTTTTATCTGCGGAACAAAACAGGACTTTCCTTGAATTGGTGCATTCAGTGAGCATTGTTTCTGCCCAGTTGATGCGTGTACAACTTGCTTGCTCCTTGTCTTCAGCCTCCCATACCAGTTCTTTGCATTTTAAGTTTTGAAATGAATCAACCCACAGCCTTTCTGTGGGTGATGAGTGTGTACTTTTTTTTTAAGTAGTATAGCACAAAGGAGGAAGTTAAAGTAACTTCTGCATTTTCACAACTGATCTTAATACATGTATTCTCAAGTCTAGACTGGCGAAGAATGAGTCCCGGGTGGTTAGAAGCTGATCTACAAGATAAATGGCTCTGTGTGTTCAAGTGGAGGCATGCTTTTTAATGCTGGAGGACGTCCATGTTTGCATATTAATAACTTGGGATTCCAGAATGTGACATGTTATTCAGAACTTTATTTAGTCCTTTGTCTTTTTAGAAAACTTTCCTCAAAGAATGCTGGGGTTGGTGGTACATTCTTGTAGTCCAAACACATTCAACTGTAACTCCAGCTTTCAGGAGCATGAGGCAGTGATAAGCAAGAATTCCAGGCCATAGTGAGAACTTGTATCAGGGGAAAAAAAAGCTACCTGGGTGTGGTGTGCCTGTAATCACAGCACTTGGAAGGAATGCAGGCCAGCTGGGCTATCTTTTTGCAAATAAAAAGTTTACCCTTTCATAGAGATTCAAGTAGGTGTTTAAATCTGGAGGACATGAATTGGAATTTCTAAGACTTTTTTTTTTTTTGTAAAGATGCTCACTGTAGCCAGGTATAATGTTTGAGGAGGTAATATGTTTTGTCTTATCCTCATCCTTGGAGATGTGTCTTAACAACTATGCTCAAAACATTTTGTTTAAAATACTTGGGAAAATCATTGAAGGAGAAACTAGTGAATGAAAACAGGGTTTCCGTGAGATTGCAAATTTTCTGCAGGGTGTGGTGGCACCCTCCTATAATCTTAGCACTTGGGAAACAGAGGCAGAAGAATCAACACAAGTTTGAGTGCAGCCAGGGCTATATAGTGAGACTCTTACTCAAAAGAAAAAAGAAAGCTTAGTGATGGTTGTTCGCACCTTTGATCCCAGAGCTCACGAGGCAGAGGCAGGCGGATCTCAGTTTGAGGCCAGCCTGGTCTACAGAGGAATTCCAAGAGAGCCTGTTAGCAAAGTTAGGGAGGAACTGATGGACAGCTGTGCTGGGAGAAGATAATGGATGGCCCAGAGGAGAGCCCCTGGAGAGGTGAAAGCTGTGCTGTGTGGAAACCTGGGGGCACAGCTCTCCCCTGCTCTTTGCACTTCTCAGAACAAATGAATCAGGGAAATTATGTTCACGGTAGCCAAAGTGACTCTTTCTGTTCTGCAGTGTCCTGTACCATAGCTACCCACTACATTTAGCTTGTTATATTTAAGTAAAAAGGTGAAATAAAGCTGCAGTTGGTTTCCTGAGCTGAACTAGCTGTGTTGCATTTTTAGGGCTCCAATGCCCCGTGTGCTGTATTTGCACAGTATACATGGCCATTACTGCAGACAGTGCTGTTGGACAGTGCTGTTCTGCCTACTGAAAATGAAAGCATGAGATAGTTTAGTTTGGGGGGTGGGGTTGAGAACCCAGAGCCTTGGACATGCTAGGTAAGGGCTTCCATTGCACTACTTCCCAGCCCTCAGGAGGTATTCTTCAAAGTAGTGGTTTAGTATATGCTCCAGAAAAAAGTTGCATTAGCTTTCCTTTTTATTTTTTTACTTTTAGCTTATTTATTTTTAATGATCCCTTGGGTCATCTTGTTGGATACTTTTGCCTGTAGTATCAGACTGAAAGTTTAAATTTGCATCAGGATGAGAATTCTGTAAGACAAGTTCTTTAAGTACACAGTTGGCCACAGTCCTCTTGTAATTTAAAGGCAATGTTAACAAAGTTTCCCACTTCTTCCAGCCACACCCCTTAGCAGCGGCTTATTGTATCTGTCTGTGTGTCTTCACAAAGGGATACAGTAAAGCACCTTCTTGAGAGTCTCCACACTATGACTAATTAAAAAGCGACACTGTAAATAATGTCCTGCACAGGTCTTACTACAGCATTGCCTTTTCATTTAGGAATTCTTGCCCCGACCACAATTAAAGCAGAAGTAATCTGAAAAATTAATTGAATTCTTTTGTTACTACATGCATACCAAGAACCTTTCATCCTCAGAAACAAGGCCTGTCAACTTTGCAGTTATGCAGTCCAGAACTGAGGAAATGCTGTCAGATACGAGCTTCTGTTGATTTAAAGTGCCTTCTGGCTCCTTACCACAGCCTGTGCATACTGTGGGGAGCTGTGGTTCTGTGAGGGGGAGAGGAACTCAGTAAGCAAATAGCGCTGAGTGGGGTGGGCGAGGACTGTGGGAGGAGAAATTCGAGAAAGGAATAAATTAAGTCTTGCTGATACCTTGTTCTCATTCCCAAATATGCCACATATGTCCTCAGAGAGGCAGGCTGGCTTGAAGAGATCAGAATTAGGACATTGCTTAGGCCTGTAGAAGCAGTGGAATGTACTCTCTGACTGTTAAGATCTAGTTGATTAGATGCCTTAACATTAGGGCATTATGGGTGACACGCTGCTACCTGTCCTCTGGCCTCTTTGCATTGTCTTTGGCATGTGAAGCACCAGGGCTACACAGGACTAAATTGAGGGCTGGGACTATCATTTCAGCCATCTTTGTTTCCTCAGAGGGAGGGAGGGAGAATGTTTTGCTCAGTAAATAGCACCTTGAAGGAATTAATAAAGATAAAATGATTCTTGGTTCCTTGTCTTTTTCTTTTAACACACACACATATACACACATACATGCAGAGGCCAGAGGCAATATTGGGTATCCTTTGGTATCACTTTTTGCCTTTTTCCCTTGAAATAGGATCTCTTACTGAACCCGAAATTAGGCTGGCAATCAGCAAACCCCAGTTATCCTGTCTCAACTAAGGTTGCAGGCTTTTTCTGTGGGTGCTGGGGATTCTAATTCAGATCCTCTTGCTTTCCCAGCAAGTACTCTTACCCATTGAACCATCTCACCATCATTTTTGTTGTTCTCAGACAGGGTTGCACACTGTAGCCCATGCTGGCTTCAAACTCATGGTGTTTCTCCTGCCTCAACTTCCTGTATATCCTGCCATACCCAGCTTGTTATCACTTTTCTAAGAGGGTGTGTCAATTTCTATGTCTTCTTATTCTCTGTATTTTGAGAGATGGTTTAGTAAAGAAAATGACCATCTTTTACCTAATGCGATCTGCTTCGTGGGCTTTACTCAGAAAGAATGATGGGAACCTTGTAGAGGATTTAAAGAAAGTAATCAGAAAATCTTTAGTGAGCACAACAAAATAATTCCTCTAATTCAGGACTTGGAAGGGATAACCAGAAGAGGGTCACAAATGCCACAGTGGAGAACTGTTTCCAGGGTGCATTTAGGAGTAAAACTCCAAAGACCTCTCTCTCCGACTCCTCTCTCTCTCTGTCTCTCTCTCTCTCTCTCTCTCTCTCTCTCTCTCTCTCACACACACACACACACACACACACACACACACGGAATAATATAGTTGCTAGTAGTTCTTAACTGACTGTTGACATCCTAGAAGCTTCCTTTGAAAAGTATAGAACTACCACACCCAGTTTGAAGAAAATATTTTGGATGCAATAAACTGATGAGAGATGGCTCATCCGTTTAAGAGTACTTACTGTTCTTACAGAGTACTGGACAGTTCCAAGCCCACTCCAGGTAACTCACAAACACCTGCTAACTCCAGCTCCAAAGGATCTGATGTCCTCTTTTGGCCACCACAGGCACCCACACACAAATGTCATACACTTAGCATAGACACACACGCATACAAATAAAAATAAATATTAAAGACTTTCCTAATGGATTTCTTTTAAGATTTATTTTTACTTTGTATGTATGAGTGTTTGCCTGTGTGTACATACAAGCCTAGTGCCTGTGGAAGTCAGAAGATGTTTGATCCCCTGGAGCTGGGGTTACAGTGTGAGATGGCATTTATTTCTGGAAGAGCAACCAATGCTCTTAACTGGTGATCCACCTCTCCACCTTTTTAGGAAAATTTAAGACTATCTCTTAAAGTCAAATGTGGTACCTCAGGACTGTAATCCCAGAACTTGGGAAGCTGAGGCAGGAGAATTGTCAAGAGTTTGTAACCAGCCTAGGATACATAAGGACAACCCAGCTTAGGCTACAGAATCTTGTCTTTTAAAAAAAAGAAATCTGCCCATCTCAGTGAATTGGGTAATGTTTCAGTGTCTTAGGCTGCCAATCAATAACCCTAAGGACCATCCAGCTGGCTTAGTCACAAATTCCAGTCATTTTAACAGTCTGATGCTAATAGGAATCCTATTTCTCCCAGAACTGGGTAATAGTTCCTGATCTTGATAGCTTCACAATTCCAAAAACTCTTTCAGCCACAGCTTCAGATTTGGGCCTTTCTAACTCCATCTGGAAGAAAAGCCTCATTTTTAGATTGTCTTCTGTAAGCCAGGTATTGCACTGTCTTTTGTAGTGCGTGTGCTTGCATATACATTCACTACCTATGTGTTTTAACACAGTTTCATTTCATTTCAAAATGTCCCCATGTGACAGATTAGCATTGAGAAAACTCAGAGTTTTAAGAATCCAGGAGCAAGCTGGTAGGTGGTGCACGCCTTTAATCCCAGCATTTGGGAGGCAGAGGCAGGCAAATACCTGAGTTCGAGGCTGGCCTGGTCTACAAAGTGAGCTCCACAACAGGCAGTGCCGTTACACAGAGAAATCCTCTCTGGAAAAACGAAACCAAAACCAAAAAAGAAAAAAAGAATCTAGGGAATCCAGGAGCAGCCTGTAGGCAGACTTGTGTGTCTTGGGGGTTGGGGAACTGGTAGACTGTTGTGTGTTGAGTACTGTGCTTGATTTCCACCACTGTGATTGCGGAGGTTTATCATGTGGCACAAACAGAACATAGTGGTATTTGTGTGGCACATTTATTAAGATTCTGCCACATACTACTGTGAGAACCATAGGCACTATTATCTCAACATATCTGTAATTTAGTCATGAAACAGTTGTTGGGAAATATGGGGGGGGTGTGCTGTATTATCTCAGTTAAGCTTTGACATTCTTGTCATATGGGTCTTTTATCCCCAGTTTATAAAGGAGGAACTGTAGAGACAGCCACATCTGAGAGAACTTACCACTTAACTCCAGAGGACTAATTTACATGTGTCTGTGCACATCATGAAACAAGTGTGGAGGTCACTCATACAGATTCAGTTCTCACCTTCCACCATTTACTCACTGAGCCATTTTGTCAGCCCCCAAGACTTCCCTTTTCTTTGAACTTTCTTGAACCTGAAGCTTGAGAAGATGGTAAATCAGTAAATGCTTTGTCTTTTTGGTCTATTAAGTAGACCCTTCAATTACCATGATTTCTTTAAAAAAAATATTTATTTATTTATTTATTATGTATGCAATATTCTGTCTGCGTGAATGCCTGCAGGACAGAAGAGGGCACCAGACCTCATTACAGATGGTTGTGAGCCACCATGTGGTTGCTGGGAATTGAACTCAGGACCTTTGGAAGAGCAGGCAATGCTCTTAACTGCTGAGCATCTCTCCAGCCCCAATTACCATGATTTTAAACCATAAAAAAAAGCAGAACAAAATAGGTGTGTGGTGCCCTCCTAACCTCAGCATGTGGGAGGCGGAAGCAGAAGGATCATTTGTAGTTCAAACCCAGCCTCATCTACATAATACATGTGAAGCCAGCCTCGGCTTCTTGAGATTTCTGTCTCAAAAACTAATTAATTAAAATATAGTAATGATGGAGGCAAAGGCATGCATATCTCAGAGTTCCAGGACAGCAAGAGCGACACAGAAACCTTGTCTCAAACAGAACTCTAACACTCTCTCTCTCTCTCTCTCTCTCTCTCTCTCTCTCTCTCTCTGTATATTTGTATGTATGTACATGCACACACACAGTAATGAATACCTGTTCTTGGGTTAAGTAATGATTGTTACAGTGCGCTTTATGTTCAACATTCTCCTTGTTGGTACACAGAGCTTACAAACCTCCAGCTCCTGGATATGTTCTCTTATTCTTTTTGTTGTTTTTGTTTTTTCAAGACAGGGTATCTCATTGTAGCCCTATCTGTCCTAGAACCATCTTTGTAGACCATGCTGGCCTTGAACTCAGATCTGTCTGCCTCTGCCTCCTCTTGAGTGCCGGGATTAAACGTGAGGGCCACCACTGCCCTTGTTCTCCTGTTCTCTAGCCCAGTGCTATAGAAGTCTTTCTTCTCTAAACCTTTTGTGCAGCCTTGAAGAACGAACTAAAATATTAATGGCAGTGGTTTGATAGCTATTCCCAAATCATACAGCAAGCTACTTAGAATGGATCTTAGCAATTTTCCCAGTGGAGATCTGTGCTCAGGGTGCTTTCATGCCTAGAGACTCAAACCTTCAATGTTTATGACTTAGACTGTTAAGGTTCTTCTTAAGTTGATTTTTCTCAGGTCTGTTGATGAAGTAGTAAAGTGAGGAACTCCATCTTTCCTGACTGAGTTTAAACCTAAGGGTTAAGGGGAAAATAACACTTCCAAATACCCCACCCCAGTTAAGTCAGGCAATATGGTCCCTGACTCCAGGACAACCAGGAGTCCCTCTAAGAGAATTTGTTTGCATGCTTCCGCTACCTGGGGCATCTTCTTAGTTGTTTCTTTTTTTTTCCAATGGGCTTATATATGAGTATACATGCTCTTCTGTTTTAGAGGTAAAGAATGGTTTATTATTGTTCATTACCTTCGTTTCTTGGCTATAGTTTGAAAATGAAAGCCCAAGAGCAATTTAAGCTTTCTCTTATTTTGGAAGGGGCATTCATTTGTTGAGACAGTATCTACCTCTGTCTCAATATTCAGCCACAAATAATTGACTGAATTCTGATCATCCTGTAACCACCTCCCAAGTGATAAACTATCTAGGCGAGTACTGGGATTAAAGGCGTGCACCACCACCGCCCAGCCTGATGCCCTCTTCTAACCTTCAAAGGCTCTTGCACATATATGGTGTACATACCTTCATGTGTAAATACATTTCTTAAGAAGATTCTCACAAGAGATTTTAAGCAAGGGTGGTAAAATATGTCAGTGTGGATATCTTGTCTGCTAAATATAAAACAAACTAGGATCATTTTAATTAACTGCTAGCAAGCTAAGCTGTTAAGGCAGTAGAGTTTTCTGCCATTGGTATTGCAGAAAAGGATGTAATACAACTTTAATTTATTTTAACTAATTTAGTTTAATTTACTTAACTAAAACATGAATTAGCTGTTGCATACCAGAAGAAGGTCTTCTCAGGCTGTTTTACTCTTTGTCTGAAGTAGTTCTGCAGTATTGTTGAAATTGTTTGTGTTCTCCCATTTTATAAATGAGAAAATGAGAAAAAGGATATAAGAATTCTTATTTATCCCAGAGCATAAGCTTAGTGAAAAAGATAAAAGTAGAAAACACGTACTTTGACTCTACTTGGTGATTTTTTTTTTCCAGTGTTATTTTGTGCCACGCTTCTGTGGGAGACCTGAGATATAACAAAATTAAGGTAGAACCAAAGCAGGCTTGATGGAGTGTGGCAGGTATTGTGATGATATAAGAAAGAAGGAAAGATGCAGAGAAAGGCTTAAAAGTGATCTTTGGAATGGAGCAGCACTTACTGTTTGTTGATGATGTCAAATCATCCTTTCACCTTAAACAGAGTAGAACCATTCTACATTATTAATACTTAGCCGTTTTTCTATCTAAAATTTACTTCCATAGGCACTATCCTGTAGGGGGGTAGGCTTTAACCAGAGTGAGCACCAGCTGTGGCAAGCAGCTGAACAACAGTTAGAAAACACAAGCTATAGGTGTCCTTTGTCTGATCCTCTGCTTTAAGAAAATCTAAAGGTTCAGGCCCATGAAAGAATGAAGCCTTGAGTTTATATAGAATGTTTCAGTTTTAAGTAAAAATCAGGAGCCTTTCCAAGTCCCCCTAAAAGAAAGCAACAGTACAATTATTGTCCCCTATTTACATTTCATCTGTTTGTGTATTTGTATCTGGATGTGCATGCCCAGCTTATATGTGGAGGCCATGAGTCAGCTCTCTCCCTTCACCCTTGGGATCCGGCTCAGGTCTGAGGTCATCAGGCTTAGCTGGCAACTACCCCCATCCACTAAACCGTCCTGTCCTAAATTTATCTGACTGAGGGCCTTTTTGTCATTTTACAGAAACAAACCAGAAGCTGTAGAAGTAACATTTGCAGGTAAGTATCTTAATCTCATCCCTTTTAAGAGAGGGTATAATAGGGGGGAAAATATTTATTTATTTTTGGTTTGTTGGTGTTTTGCCTGCATCTGTCTGCTCCATGGGTGTGCCTGAATCGCATGGAGGCCAGAAGAATGCATCAGCTCTCCTAGAACTAGAGTTGCAGAATATTGTGAGCTGCCATACAGTTGCTAGGGATTGAACCTGGGTCCTCCAGAAGAACAGCCAGTTCTCTTAAACACTAAGCAAGCTCTCCATCCCTGAAAAAAGTTTTGGTTGTCAAGTATTTTTTTTTAAGCCTTCAGGGACTTTTTCATGTATCTGTAACATTGCTAACTGACTTTGGAGTTAGGTAAACTAAGTAAAGCTACCATACATCTTTTAGTGGGTAGGGCACTTCATATTTTAAAAGTTTGGGCTCTGTTTTATACAGAGAACCATCTTTCTACTTTGGAAGTCTACAGACTTATAATCTAGTAGCCATCATATAAATTTGCCTAGCATTTGGGAGAGGCGACATAGAAAGGTGCTAGAGCTTGTTTGTCAAATCAGAGCAATGGTGCTTCTTTCCATTGGTCAGGCATGGTGGTACAAGCCTTTAATCCCTGCACTCAGGAGGCAAAGGTAGGTGGATCTCTGAGTTTGTGGTCAGGTTGGTCTACATGTGAGTTCCAGAATAGGCAGAGCTACGTAGTGAACCCTATTTTTTGTTGTTGTAGTAGTAGTTGTTGTTGTTGTTTTAAAAAAAAAGGAAGGAAGGAAAGAAAAGAAAAAGGAAAAAAAAAGAAATTGGCTATTTGTATGTGACCTCGGGGATTTTACATCTAAGTACCATCTGGAAAGGCAAGTGTTTGACTAGATGATCTGAGAAGACTTTGCAGCCTAAGCTGTGCCTCCTAGTTACTAGCAGTGCTCAGTCATGGTTCTTGTGATTCCTGTACAAGTTCTTTGCGTTCTGGCCCTTGGTTCCTAGCTTCAGCAGTATGCTGTACAGATGCTCTCAGCTCACTTTGTGCAGGAAGAGAGAACCTAAAAAGAGGAGAGGCCAAGAATTAAAGGAGACTTACAAAATAATCATCTGTCCTGATCTTGTTTAGATCCTAGTTTAAATATTTACAACAAGAGTGTTCAGTAGGTAATAGTTGAATAACTTATGAGGTATTTGATATTAAAGTAGAATATTTTTATTTGAATTTGATAATAGTTATGTTCATTTAAAATCTCTATCTCCCAAAGATGTATTCTGAAGTATATATGGATCAAATGGTGCATCTGGGATTGCTTTGGAGTGAATTGGGGTGGGGGCAAGTATGTACTGAAAGAAGGGTGTGTCCCAATCAGTGTTCATGCTGCATAGGTGAATATGAGTTTGTTGATAGCTCTTTCTCTTGGAAATGTGTCACAATGAAAGTTTTTTTTAAGGTTATTTTAGCACAAACTGTGGTTATGGCAAAAATAGCTTTGTAATTTTAAGTAAAACCAAAGAGAGGGCTGCTGAGCAGTTAATTCCATAGCAGTTTGTCTGTTGACTTCCTAGTAAAATCAAAATGCACATCGTTTACTTGCGTGCTCTCTTATCAAAGGTCTGTGGCCAGCCCTGTGGTAGGTGCTAGGCGACTACTCCCATTTCCAGAGTAAGCAGTCTTCTTGCTTTTTTCACAGATTTTGATGGTGTCCTTTATCATATTTCAAATCCTAATGGAGACAAAACAAAAGTGATGGTCAGTATTTCTTTGAAATTCTACAAGGAACTTCAGGCACATGGTGCTGATGAGGTAAGTTCCATATTGGTTTCCTTGGGACTCTTATTTTTCTTCATCACCTTCTGCTGGCCCCTTGCCACCCAGAGAGTGGGCTAAACCACTCTTAGTGACGGAGGCTACTTTACACAGTTAACCGAGGGCTGCATTTCCCACAATGAAGTAAAAAAAAAAGAAAAAAAAAATTTCCAGAGAAGATTTTGGCTTTTTGCTTCTTTGCTTTTATCTTGGAGAAATAATGATGTTCCCTAAGCAAATTTTAAAAGTTCTTCATGTTTTGTTTTGTTTTTAAGGGTCTCGTGTAGCCCAGGCTGACCTTAAACTCTTTATGTATTTGAGGAAGACCTCAAATTCCTGATCCTTCATCCTCACCTTCCAAGTGCTAGGATTACAGACTTATACCACCACAGCCAACTCAGGATTTTATTCTTTTCAGATTATTTAGGATACCCAAGTTTTACAAATATTGAAAACAGAACAGCTAGTCCTCTAGAAACAACAGAGAATATTTTCTTAACTAGTACAAAAATAGTTATGGTAACAATCAATAATACAGGTTCTGTTCCATATTTAGAATCTTAAGACAGGCATGTAATTTGGGGCTTATTAAACCTCATAATCTTGGTTTTCGTTTTGAAGGTTGAAGCATAAGTAACTGCCTTACAGGTTTTTTGTTTGTTTGTTTTTGTTGTTATTAGTATTTTTTAGAGCTGACCTTTCTAAGCATCTCTTCTTTATGACTAGGGGAAGTAAAAAGAAATGTCTAGGCCTTGTGCCCTGACTTTGGGTAGCTAGAGTAGGAGGTTTGGTTCCTGTTGAACTGCAGTTGCTCTGGTTAGAGCCATTTATGGAAGAAAGAAAATGCTGTTACACCAGCGTGCACATTGTGGTTGTGTCTCAAAGCAGGAAGTGTGACTCAGTTCCTGAATCAGTTTTCAAATAGCTTAGTTTTAACAAACTAGGCTCTCCCTTATCTGTAACATGAAGATATAGCCATTTCTGTCTCTTTCTGAAAAGAGATGGCTTTTGAACATCAGATTCCTGTAATAAAAGGCCGTTTTGTCAAAAAATCTGACCCCAAACTGTAAATTTTTGCTCTAAAATTAGACTTAATGAACAGAATACTAAGAACTGTAGGGAGTTCTCTTATGGTTCAGGTGCTTTTGATTTGCTCAGGGAAGAGAAGAAAGTAGGGAATGTGAAGTAATGTCATCAGAAGGGAAGGCTGGTCTGCAGCTTACTCTTCTATCTTGTCCTTGGCCTGCTAGTGGAGTTCTGGAACACACTGCAGTTTTCATAGCTACCACACAGGCCAAAGAGCTCAAGTGGGTGGAGGAAGTAACATTTCCAATGTGGGAGCGGAGTAAGCAGTAAATGACTCCCTAGGTGGGTTAAACAGTGACCAACCTGTGATAACCTCAGGAGGCTTGTTTTTCACAGGCCCTTTTTAAAGGCGGACCAATCTGGTGTTCAGGTAGGCAGATCTAATAGTTAAAAGTAGACAGGTCGCCTCTCTTCTCTGGATGGTCAGAAAGAGGCACAGATTTAAAAGTGAATCGTAATTGGAGATGTAAGGAACAGTGTGATGCAGTGGCACACGACTATGATCCCAGCGATGGTGAGGTAGGGCAGAAGGATCAAGAGTTCAGTCACACAGTGAGATTGGTCTCAGACACACACAAAAAAATAAATTCTAATGAGATAGCAGAAAAATGTTCAAAGGTTCAAGAACAGAAAAGGGCCTTCAAAATGGCTCCGTGGGTAAAAGCAATTGACATGCATATTTGATGCCCTGAGTTCAGCCCCTGGGGCCATGGTGGAAGGAGAGAACTTGATTTCCAAAAGTTGTCTTCTGACCTCCCCACTTGGCACTAGCACTCACACACAATAATAATAATAAATAAAAAATACTTTAAAAAGAAAAAGCAAAGGAATTAAAAGTGGTATAAACATGGCTGTAAATTCTTCATAGATTTCAGAAATATTCACTTGGTAAAACTGGAGCTAAACTAAACTGAAGGGGCTTTGATTTTCCCCCCATGTCTGATTCTCCCTTTCTTCAAGTACTAATCCTTTAGGATTATAGCTCAGGGAGCATGCCAGGTTCTTAGGAGAAGTGGTACAGAGAACACCTCAAGGTCAAAACTCCACGTGCCACCAACAAACTGTGACCTTGAGCCCTTCCTTTCCTTGCAGTTCCTCTTGTGCTATGTGCTCACCAACTAGGAACTATACCTGGCATTACTTGTTTTTCCCTTCATGTAAATAAGTGTGATCATGAACTCACACTATTACCAAATTCTGTAGATGAGGAATTTCTAAAGTGATCAAGTATAGGAACAAATTACTCAGTGAACTATTTCCAGGCCTTAAAATATTTCTAAAGAATATTTGAGTCACTGCTCCTAGAGGGAGGCACAGCTCTACAGTGAGGTGTTTACTAAGCATGCATAAAGCCCTAGGTTTGATCTCTGGTATCACCAAGAAAAAGTTTGGGAGTGAATAACCTTTGTTTTTTGTTTTCTTTTTTTGTTTGTTTGTTTTGGGTTTGGGGGAGATTCGAATAGAATATAGACATGATTTGTTGTTAATTTTTCTTTATTTTTGCTATGTAGAAAGTTCATTAAATATAAGATGAAAAAGAACATTCATATACCTTTGGACAGCCATTAAATGTATACATAAATGTATACAGGGTAGTTCTGGCTCTGAATACAGCAATAAGCCTGGCAAATCCTGCCGGCCATTCTGGAGCTGGGCCCTAGTGCCTAGCTACAAAAACTCTCTTTTTCTTTTCTTTTTTTAAAGTTATGTGTATGAGTATTTTGTCTGCGTGTCTATTTGTGCACCACATGTATAAGGAGAGGGCATTAGATCCCCTGGAACTGGAGATACAGAGGTTGTAAGCCACTTTGTAGATGCTGGGAATTGAACTGGGATCCTCTAGAAGAACAACCAATGCTCCTAACCACTGAACTGTCTTTCCAACTCTACCCTGAAATTCTTCTAAACAGCACGTGTAACTCTTAACCAACAAGACGAAAACTTGTTTTGCCTTTGTAATTTGATGACAGTGTAGCTGATACTCTGAGATACTGTAAACTATTAAAGAGTTATTTGTGGTTAGCCTTAGAATTTAGAACAGAATTTGTGTCTTCCTGGAATCTGCAAACTTGGGGGTGGAGACAGGAGGATCCTCCTCAACTACATAATAAAATCCAAACCAGCCTGAGCTACATGATACCTTATCTCCACAAAAGAGAAGCCTTGTTTCTTTTCTGCACTGCTAGGTTTTAAGTGTATTTTTTACTGGCTGTGGAGCAATAAAGTTTTTAGTGAAGGTTAGTAAATGAGTCTACTTTGGGATTTTGTGTTTTAGGGGGTTACTTCTGTTTTATTTTTAGAGGTTTGAGACTTTTTCATTTTGGTTTTGAAACAGTCTCCAGTGTAGCCCAGGCTAATCTCAAACTGGAGATCCTGCTTCAGTCTTATTGAGATTACAAGCTGTCCCATATTCGTGTTCCAACTATTGAACGTTTGCTAAGCCCTGAAAAGCTTCTCAGATTGCTTGTGATTTTACTACATACTTTGTGTCTGTCTTTACATATCTCCTTCCCACTACTTAATGTGCTCCTTACACACTTAATGAACCTGGTTCCTTCCTAAGTAGGATGTCAGCTGAGGGAGATTTCAGCTGGTAGACAGTCACTCTGGCAGAGAAAAATGAGGGGAGTGTAAAGGTGCTTTTGTTTGTGCTCTACTTCCAAAAGCTGGAAAGTAGTCAGCAGAGTAAGGTGTCGAAAGGTGAAATCCATTTCGCTAGGACACCGTTGTGTGGGCACACTGGTATTACTAGCCGACTGTGATTCTGTTATCCATTGTCCTTTGCAGGACTTAACTATGAGCTAAGTTAGTTTAAAGCATACAGGATTAACACACTGACAGAAGTCAGAGCCCAGAAATTGGTTTTTACCTCTTCATTCTCCTGGGTAGGTTACAGTTGATAATTGATACGGTCTTTTGTCATAGCTGCATCTCTCTACTCTCAAAAAAGAAAGACTTGAGTGCAGTGTAGAATCTGAAAAGAGAAAAAACAGAAGAGGTGTGCTCAGGTCTTTGAGAGACAACCCCTGAACTAACCTTTAGATTATAATTCAATTCTGTGAGAGATCTATTTTGTCACTTGATGAATTCACTTTCCCGTCTTGTTTGCAACCCACCAAATGAAAATTAAACATACTGGTTTAGGAGGAGTTTATCACATGTACTGTGTTTTTCAAAAATAATGAAATTGCCGTGGATTTTGGACTAACCTTTTTTTTTTCCTCTCCAGTTATTAAAGAGAGTATACGGGAGTTTCTTGGTAAACCCAGAATCAGGTATGTAGAAATGCTAGTGGCTATGAAATGATGGCAGACCGTGTCTTGCTTGTACAGGGCTTTTTCAGCTAGAGGATTTGGTTTAAATTAACATTCTGTAAAACACATCTGAAGGAGCCCAGTTCTTAAGTCGACTCCCTCTGTATAAGTAGCTGTTAAAGGGTTCTACCTTTTTCAGTGTAATACACAATGTCTTAAAAATCAGTAAGTGTGTTAACACCCCAAAATGTTTCTTCTAATCTTTTAGCCAGAGGACCCTCCTTTGTTTGAGCAAGTGCCCTTTGAGTATTCTCATACAGTGCTCTAGGGGCGCTGACGACACTGCTGTTTGTAAAGCAGTTGTCTCAAAAGCATGAACACCAGCACCTAGTTTAAAAAAAAAAAATGTACAGTTGTAATCCCAGTTCTGGGGAGATCACTGGTGAGCATAGAGTTTGCCTGTAGCCAATCTAGTCTTAATTGGTGAGCCCTAGATCTCAATGAGACACCCCTTTTCAAAATATAGGATGGGGGCTGGTTTAGTGGTTAAGAACACTGATTGCTTTTCCAGGGGTCCCAGGTTTCAGTTCTCAGCACCAACATGGCAATTCACTATCATTTGTAATCTCAAATTAAAATAAAAACCAGTGATTACTTTTTAAAATTTTGTTTAAGAAAAAAAAAGGTGAGCCGCTCCTGTGGAAACCCCCATATTGCGCCCTAGTTTCCATTCACACACAAACAAATGGACAAGCATTGGTTCCCGCTCAACAGCCCCTAGTAACAGTATAAACCATGTAAAAGTTGCGTCTTATGTTTATTAGCTTATTTGGGCAGTTTTGGAAAGCACAGCCAGCCACATGGGATTGATTGTTCTTGTTTTTAATTTTTAAAAAAGTGTTACTGTATATGTGTGTGCATGGAGTATGCACCATACCGTGCTTATGGAAGCCAGAGGACAGCTTATTGTACTTTCTCTCCTTTCACCTATGTGGAGATTCTGGGACAAAGTGAAGCTATCACAGGGTTTATAGCAAACATTTCAGCCGTAGCTGTCTCACTGGCCCTTATTCTTACTCTGCATCCTCAGGATGTTCTGTTCCTATCTGAAGTCTCACTTGAGGTCAAACATTAGCTATACTTTACTTTTCATGTGGGCTCTGAGAAACAGCAAGTCTCAACTCTTTGTTGTTGTTTTTCAGATTTCTTAAACTTGAATAGTGATTGTTATTATTTTTAATATTAACATGACAAAAAATAAGATTTAAGCAGCCTTTCTTCTCAAGGAGGTAAATAGGGAAAATAGGGCCCAGGGAATAACTTTATTAGTAGTAATAAATAATATAAAGGTTAGAGATATTTGGGGATATGAGATCCATATGGTTTTGGTAACATATTCCCATCAGTTACTGTTTTTACATGATCCCCTGTGGTTTAAAGGTATTCTTGAGGAAACGTGTAGTCTTTGAAGTATCATTAATGACTTAATTAGCCCTTTTCCTGGCATTCATAGAAGAAGGCAGGGTACCTTAGAGGTCAGTAGACATGATTCTTGTTCTGTCCCACTTATTGATGACCTGGTCCAGAAAGTCTGTGGATGTTTTAGAGATAGTTTTGTTATATAGCCCAGGCTGTCCTGGAAGTCAAGACACCCACCTTGGTCTCTTGAGTGCTGGCTTGCAGGCCTACACCACCATGCCTAACTTAAATACTGTACTTGTGCCTAGTTTAATCTCTTCCCTCTACCTACTACAGCTTCAGCACCATCCCAGGCCCCGCACACCTTTCCTCCTACACAGATAAGGGCATTGTAGAGATTAGGCAGTTTTCCAAGGTTAGTGAGGCCAGAATTTGAACTCACTTCTGTTTAATTCAAAATAGAGAGCTACATACCTATGTGTCTTGTGCCATATTCAGCAAGGTGCTGCTTCTCTGAACCACTTTTCCATTCTAAATGAGAATAAACTTACCTGTCCTGACATCTTCAAAGAAACGCATGGAGGGGTCAAATGAAGTAAAATTCTGAAAACACTGAAAATATACAATTATTCAGATAGACACTATTGGGAAAGTATGTGTATTAAGAAGCAGATTTCTACCCTGCCCATCCCCCCACAAGGGTTTGCAGTGGTGTGGGGGGGATCAGATTTTCTTCCCAGAAAGCTTGCACCTGCACCATTGGAGAAATATGTGATTTGTACAGCTTGAGTCATATAGTCCCCTTCATAACTGTCTCTAGGACCCTAAAGCTCTAATTGGTATTCAAAATTATTACTTCTTCCCATTACATATTTGTAACTGGTCATCTTCCAGACTACTTGGGGTTTGTTAGCTATCTATAAATATTTACATAATTTGGTATAGGGTAGAGATGGGGAGTTGCCTCTACTCTGTTTACTTGAAAGATAGAGGTTTGATTTGGGTTTTTTGTTTGTTGTTTGTTTGTTTTTTCATATAACTGATGGTGGTGTTTTTTTTTTTCTCCCACTAGGATACAATGTTTCTTTGCTATATGACCTTGAAAATCTGCCTGCGTCCAAGGATTCTATTGTGCATCAGGCTGGCATGTTGAAGCGAAATTGCTTTGCCTCTGTCTTTGAGAAATACTTCCAGTTCCAAGAAGAGGGCAAGGAAGGAGAGAACAGAGCGGTTATCCATTACCGGGACGATGAGACCATGTAAGCATGGACTTCAGCTCCAGGCTGAGGGTGGCTTCTGTTTAGATGGAAGCCCTACCGCCATCCATATATACCCCAAAATGTTGAGATGTTGGGGATCTCCAGCTAGGGGCCTCATTCTAACCCTCCTCCCCTGAGAAAACCTACCAAAAATCAGCCCTTCACTGAGGCTGCTCAAGACTGCACCTACAGGCTACCATATTTGCCAGGTGATTCCTCCCCTGCCTTCCCAAGGGTCATCCAGGAGTTGCTTTGCTCTGCTCAGATTAAACCTGGATTTACTAATTCGGCCTGATTGACTTAATGCGTCGGTGGTGGTATTGCTACCAGGGGAATTTAAACTTTTCAGCCTTCATACACCACTGACTAAGAGAAACAGTGTCAACCAGATGAAAAGAAATCTTGTGCTGTCTTTTAAGGCACTGGTCTTTTGAGGTTTTTATGTTTTTGTTTTTTAGGATTACTAATTACTTTATGTGTGTTTGTATTTTATGATTGTGAGTTTTGTAGAATGGGAATTGAACCATGCCCTCTGGAGAGTAAGTAGCCAGTGCCCTTAACCAGTGAGTCATCTCTGCAGGCCCAAGGCACTACTTTTCTAAGTTCTCTTAAAGGAAGTTCCCACGGGCTAGGGAGATACTCAGCCCTTCAGACTACTTACTGCTTTTCCAGAGGCTCTAAGTTCAGTTCTCAACCCACTTGGCAACTCACAATTGTCTGTAACTCCAATCCAGGGCATCTGATTTTCTCTTTGGGCACTAAGCACACATATGCACAAGTACACATATAAGCAAAACACCTGTATATTAAATAAATTTAAAGATGGCCTAGTTAATCAGGCACCAGAGGCTGAGCATAAATGCTGTTGCTGCAACGCCACCCTTTTTTTGTTTTTTGTTTGTTTGTTTTGGTTTTTGGAGGCAGGGTTTCTCTGTAACTTTTGACCCTATCTTGGGACTCGGCTCTGTAGACCAGGCTGTCCTTGAACTCAGATCTGCCTGTCTCTGCCTCCCGAGTGCGGGGATTAAAGGCTTATGCTACCACTACTCGGTTGTTACTGCAACTCTTAAGTTATCTGTGTACTATATATGGATTCTATCATATGTAAAGAAACTTTTTATAAATGAGTCACTAACTTAAGATACTATGTTATGCCTTATATACAGGATTTAAAAATCTAGTTTTGTTAATTCCACTTCCTTCTTGGGAATGCATTTACTACCCTGACTTTCTTGACTAGTCTCTGGCACACCTTTGTTTTATTGAGATTGAGACTTTGGACTTTGCCCTTCTACTTCCCTTGCAGATAAAGTTAGTGACAGAATCTTCTGATGCTGTACTTACTTCTGAGTTTGTTTCCCTCAGGTATGTTGAATCTAAAAAAGACAGAGTCACAGTAGTCTTCAGCACGGTGTTTAAGGATGACGACGATGTGGTCATTGGAAAGGTCTTCATGCAGGTATGGAGCAGAAGTCTTCAGGGGAAATTGTGCAGCAGGAAGTTAAATCTTTACACACCGTGTACGTAGCCACCATATGGAGTAGGGTTGTATGTAGTTCAGTAGTAGAGCATTTGCCTAATATGTATGTACAAGGTCCCTGGTTCAATCTCCAGTACTGGGGAAGATGGTAACAGAACAACATACATGTACACCATATCATAGGGAAGACAAAGTTCTGCTAATGTTGGAACTTGAAGATGTAACAAACAACCCTGTCTCAGTTTGCTTCTTTGTTGTTATGATAAAACACTGTGGCCAAAAGCATCTCAAAGAGGAAAGGGTTTATTTCACTTTAGACTTCCAGGTCACATTTCATCAGTGAAGGAAGTCCAGGAGCTCAAGAACCTGAGAGCAGAGCTAAAGCAGAAACCATGGAGAAGTGTTGCTTACTGGCCTGTTCCCCGTGGCTTGCTTGACCTGCCGCTTCCTTATACAACCCAAGACCAGGGGTGACACCACCCACAGTGAGCTGGGTCCTCACATCAATCATTAATCAGGAAAATGCCCCACAGCCATGCCCGAAGGACAGTCTAATGGAGGCAATTCCTCGGCTGAGGTTCCTTCTTCTCAGATATGTCTAGCTTTGTGTCAAGTTGACAAAACTAAACAGCATGACCCCCACCAAACTCACATGAATGTTCTGTCTCTTCTTGATGGACAAGGCAAGAGGGAGAATTAGTTTTGACTGAATATTAACTATCCTTCCTTCCTATGACAGAGTCCTTGATCTAAAGTGTGTGCTCTCATGTCCCTGTCTCTTATGTTTCCTCAGTTTTGTAACAACGTCTGCTCTTGGCTTGGTTTGGGTCCCGTGTCTTCAGAATGGTGAATATGAATTGCAGAGTAGGAATAACATGCAGGAGCTGGAGTTGTGGTTGATTGGCAGGAGAGCCCTGCCACAGTTTGAATGAGTCACCATAGATTGCCTCCTGCTTGGAAGGGTGATGGTACTTAGAGGAACATTTTGTCATTGGGATTCTGGTAGAGTGGGACTCGGCACATTGTAGACCGTTGTGGCTGTGTCCTTTTGGCTGCTGGCCAGTCACTGGCTCTCAGACATGAGTTTATTGATCAGGAGGTATTCCGGCTGCTGCCTTCTGAAGTCAGAATGTAATGTAAAGCTTTAATACATTTTCCTGTTCCCTGGCAAAATGATGAGTATTGTTTTATTTTGGTTTTTAATTCGGAAGCAGCCAGGCTTGTGGCCCAGCCTCTAATCCAACCACTTAGATGCCTGAGGCAAGAAGATTGCTGCAAGATGGCCTAGGCTGCAGAGGAAGACCTTACCTCAAGTTTTTTTTTTCTTTTAAAGAAAATTTTAAAGCGGAATCTTTTTTTTTTCTTTCTTTCAGAGTAGACTTGAAATACTGCTGTGCTTACCACAGTGAGGCTTTGTGTACAAGCCTTCTACCTAGCAAGGGAAAACTTCAAAATGCCATTCTTGTTAATGGCTTTGTATTGGAACTAACTAATCAGAAACTCTAACTTGGGGTCCCTTTGCGAAAAAGTGGAATGTTGACACTTTGGCATTTGATAGTACTGGACTTAATGAAGAAAAAGAGGGTATGCATATATGACTCTTAAAAGTAAGCCCTTAGACAGACATTTCCTAATATTTTTCTGCAGAATTAATGGGAATTAAATGCAGTAGTTAAGAAATTAGACTAAATCCAGGCTAGCAAACTAATCTTAAAAGCTATAAATATAGCTTTCAAGTATAAATATAGATTTGGCTGGTTTAGGGATTGTGTGTGTGTGTAAACTTTTTTAAAAGTTTTGCCATTGTTCCAGGAATATCCCAACTTGTTTTTAATATTTTAAACAAATTTTACCTCCTAGAGTACTGCAAGTCTGCTCTGTAAGGTTTTGTAGAGGCTCTTTTTTTGTGGAGGGGGCATGAATTTAGACGATTCCTTCAAAGTGCATGTGGCAAGGCACTTACCTACATGGAAAGACAAGCCTGTTGTAGTGGCTTTTGTTTGTGTTTCCCCCAGTGTATCTAAATGATGAGTATTCCATGGTGTGCAGCCCATCTTCTCTGCTACCTTCTCCATCCAGATCAGAGGTTAGGGGATTTTATGTTGAATAACCATAGAGACCAAAATAAATCACCCAAGATTTTTCCTGTGTCCAAGAAGAGTTAGTTTTGTTTTGCTTTGCTTTTTTTTTTCTTTTTTGTTTTGTTTTCTTAAAACAGGAAACTTCTCACCATGTAGCCCAGGCTAGCCCAGAACTGTGTTTACAGGGCTGTCTTCACATTTGGAGCAGTCCCTTTCCCCGCCTCCCATGTGCTGGAATTACAGGGTCTACCATCACAACTAGTAAATGCTTGTGTTAAGGTACACACTACGTTGCAGTGGGTGCAGCAAGAAAAACATGGAACACTCTAGGAATTTGCATGTTATCCTTGCACATGGGCCATGCTGATCTTCTCTGTATGTTCCAGTTTTAGTGTATGAACATTCGGGTGAGCACTTCAGTTTTTAGACTGCCTCACTGTGCAGCCTAGGCTGGCCAGTAACTTGTGATCCTCTTACCTTAGTCTTCTGAGTTCTGGCATTACTGGTGTATATACCACTATGCCCAACTGACTTACACCCTGATTTAAGATGCTCCCTTCATCATACACAGTTTATCCCCAGGATAATGTACTTTGTTGAAAGAAAGAAACAGTGCTGTTGGGCTTAGCAATTAAAGTCACTTGCCACCAAGCTCAGTGGCCTGATTTGAGTTCCATCCCAAGTTCCTACATAGTGGATGGAAAGAACCAACTTCCTAAAGTTGTCCTCTGATCTCCACACATGTGCAGTGGCACAGATGCTCACACACAGAGTAAATAAAATGTAATAAATATTTTTTAAAAAGAAATAGTGTGCTGGTGTTCAGCAGACATCCTATCAGAGAGAAGAAAAGGAAACAATCTAGTTGGTTTCTTTGTGACAGATAGTAATCAAGACGAGGAGCTGTTTGCTGTTGCTATTTCAAGAGAAAGCAAAGGTATCAAGTTATCTAAAGACTATTTCCCACTGCAGAAACAGTGTTGACCAAGTATGGGGAATGGCAAGGAGGAAGAGAAGGTGTCTTATGTAGTCAAGGATGACCTTGAATTCTTTGTTTTTGTTTGTTTTGTTTTTTCATTTTTGTTTTCTTTGTAGGAGGTTTTTTGAGACATGGTCTTACTATGTAGCCCTGACTGTTCTGGAACTTTTTTTTTTTGTTTTTTTCGAGACAGGGTTTCTCTGTGGCTTTGGAGCCTATCCTGGAACTAGCTCTTGTAGACCAGGCTGGTCTCAAACTTCAAACTCACAGAGATCCACCTGCCTCTGCCTCCCAAGCGCTGGGATTAAAGGCGTGTGCCACCACTGCCCGGCTTGTTCTGGAACTCTTTATGTAGACCAACTGATTCTCAGACTCAGAGAACCTGCCCACCTCTGCCTCTTGAGTGCTGGGATTAAAGGTCTGCACCACCACACCAGGCTGATCTTGAATTCTTGATCTTTTTCCCAAGTGCTGATTTTACAGGCATGTACCCTGTCTCCAAGTACCTTTCCTTTAGGGAATAAAGTATGTTGGGAAGGGAACTAACCTAACACATTGAAACCCTTTCTCTACTCCATAACCCTGTAACAACCAGGCAGGGTTATCGTCAGAGGCAGTGTATAAAACAAGAGTCCCACATGATCTGTATTTTGCTTGGGATTTGATAATCTTGTGTCTTGGCTGGGTTTTATTGCTGTGTAGAGACACCAGGACCACACAACTCTTATAAAGGAAACCATTTAATTGGGGCTGGCTTACAGTTTGGAGGTTAATCCTTTATCCTCATGGTAGGAGGCATGGTGGCAGGCAGGTAGCTGAGAGTTCCTATCTCTGTCTGTATCAGGTGTCAAAGGGAAAGTGAGTGAGCCTCTGAAACTCCAAAGCCCTCCCCCAGTGACACATTTCCCCCAATAATGCTGCTCCCTATGAGCCTGTGGGGGCCATTTTTATTCAAGCCACCACACAGTGTGGGTTCTTCCCACTTGCAAATGAAAGCATAGTCCCTGTCCCTGCCCTCTGTTACAGTGGATCAGCAGAGGCAGGGGTGCTATGCTGTCTTTGAAGGAAAGAGAAGAAGAAACAGGAATAAAGCTGGATCTTTGGCAGGGAAGCCAGGTGCCCTAATGAATAGTGATGTATCATAGAAATGCTTGAGGAGAAGAGATTGTGGCTCCCAGAGCAGCCGGTTGGCCCGACTGTTGGAGGCTGACTGTAGAAGAGGCAGTCTGTGAGCCGCAACAGCAGCCACACTTCCGATCATGTGGCTGTGTAACCATGCTTTCAGTGTCTTAACCCTGACACTGCCCTTAGCTTTGTGTAGCTGCCCTGTTTCAGAAGACCCGCTCAGTCTGCGCATTGGATCTGAGTCTTTTTTGTTTTTTAAGGGAAGGGTTTCTAAGGAGTGAACTCAAGGCCTTGTGTTGTATTGCTGTCATTGCTGGGAATGAACTCTTAAGGTGAAGGATTTCATATTCACTCATTGTTTGTATAGGAATGCATGGGGACCTGGGGATTAAGCATAAGAGGTATGGCCTGTTTTGTTTTTTTATACTCTAGTCCTTTTTTTATAGTTTGATAAGCACTGTGCTTTTGTTAAGGATCACGAGCTCTTTTATTTTGGGGAGGATGTTTAGTTTGGTTTTTTGAGACAGCCTATAAACTGGGACTAGGCTGGAACTGCCAAGGATGACCCTGAACTCTTGATTCTTCCATGTTCTGGGATTATGAGCATGTGGCACTACTCCTGGTTTACTAGAGTTTTGTTAGGGTTTGTTTTGGGGGGGCGTGTAATCCACGCTTGCCTAACTTGATTCTCCTGCCCTACCCAGCTTCTTTTATTCTGTCATCTTTAGCCCTCAGGGAGGGGTTAAATTTGCTATAGAGTTTTGATTGATGAATTCTAAATAATAACGGATAAAAGATCTCTTAAACAGTACAATCAAAGGCCTAGCACCCAGTAAAAACATGGCATACATGAAATTGGAAGTAAAAGATCAGGTGTGGGTGTACTGAGGTTATTGGGGCTAGATGATCAGGAGTTAAAGTCTTCCTCATCAACTGGAGATATAGCTTAGCCGTTAAAGGCTGGTCTCATAACCAAAAGTCTTTCTTTTATTTAGTGAGTTTAAAACCAGCCTAGCTATATGAAGCCCCGTCTCATGGTAGGGATGAAGGGTCATGGGGAAAAGGAAGAAACTGGAAAGACGGGGCAACCAAGGGAGCGGTGGGAAATTGTTCAATTTGTAAAGAGTTTTCTGTGTGTGTATAGAACTTAAAACTCCAGCCAAACCCTGGTATTCGTCACCATGAAACTGGAAAGATTTTTTTGGTTTTTTGAGACAGGGTTTTCTGTAGCTTTGGAGCCTGTCCTGGAGAAAGATTAAAAAATACTTTTTTCGCATTATACATGAGGGACTGGTAAGCAGCAGCGCTTAGGTCTTGTGCTTTGTCTTCTGAAGCAGTCTTCCCACTCTGCCCTGACAGGCCTTGAACTCAAGAACTCTTGCCGTGTTGATCCAAAAAAAAAAAGGAGAAAGGACTTGGACTACAGTGCTTTATACCACAGTTGAAGACATGGTGTCCACTTCTCTGTAGTCTCCTTTGAATCTTGAGTGCAGTGGGAGCAGCTGGCACTTGTAGCTGAGGTGGTTTTGTAGTTGTTGTTGCTGCTGTTGTAGCTGAGTGGTTTTGTTGTAGTTGTTGGTTTGGTTTGGTTTTTCAAGACAGGGTTTCTCTGTGTAACAGCTCTGGCTGTCTTGAAACTCACTTTGTAGACCAGGATGACTTCGCACTCTCAGAGATCCGCCTATCTCTGCCTCCTGAGTGCTGGGATTAAAGACGTGTGTCGCCAGCACTGGGCTGTAGCTGAGGTTTGACAGTTCGTTTTTAGTTATCTGCTGCTCCAGAGGACACGAAGGTCTGAGCACATAGTGTGGATAAAGTGCCACTCAACTCATATGAGCTTTCTCTCACTGTATCTCCACAGGAGTTCAAAGAAGGACGAAGAGCCAGCCACACAGCCCCCCAGGTCCTTTTTAGCCACAGGGAACCTCCTCTAGAGCTGAAAGACACAGATGCTGCTGTGGGAGACAACATTGGCTACATCACCTTCGGTGAGGCTGGAGAGGTAGTTCAGTGGTAGAGTGCTTGACTAGACACACATGGCCCTGAGTTCAGTTCTCAGCGCTGCACAAAACAGCGTGTGGCAATGCTTGGGTTTTTGCTTCTAATGCCTGAGTTCAGCCATAATTGGCTGACTCTTCTTTCCACTAAAGATCCCAAGCTTCACTGTGTCAGCCTTATGAGCTGGCTGATCATGACGGCTGACAGCTCATTCCCATGCTGCAAAGCTGCAAAAATGTCTCCTTTAATTCACCTTTAAGCTAAAAGTGTAGCTGTCTGTCGCTGGTGAATATGTTTTTCTTCTACATTATTGTTGAAGTTGAGGTGTGTCTTGCAGTTATGGCATGTCAGTTTCATTGACAGCAATACTTTTTTTTTTTTTCTTTGGTTTTTCGAGACAGGGTTTCTCTGTGGCTTTGGAGCCTGTCCTGGAACTCGCTCTTGTAGACCAGGCTGGTCTCGAACTCACAGAGATCCGCCTGCCTCTGCCTCCCGAGTGCTGGGATTAAAGGCGTGCGCCACCACCGCCCGGCTTAAAGATTTATTTATTTATTTATTATGTACACAACATTCTGCCTCTATGTATGCCTGCATGCTAGAAGAGGACGCCAGATCTCATTACAGATGGTTGTGAGCCGCCATGTGGTTGCTGGGAATTGAACTCAGGACCTCTGGAAGAGCAGCCAGTGCTCTTAACCACTGAGTCATCTCTCCAGCCCCTGGCAATACTTTCTTTATGGTACATAAGTCATGGTAAACAATGCATTTCTTAGCCTGCTGTTTACTTTTTGTTTTTTCTTCCTTCTTCAAGTCAGGGTAAACTGAGAACCAGAGTCCTACCTTTCTTATCAGCCTTCCTTTTTGGCACAGTTGATAGAACTCAGGGCCCTTGGTGTTAGTGAAACAAGTATTGTAAGAACTGGAACCCAAAGGCGGGTCTGCCCCAATACAGCAATCTGAGCCTGTGGGTGGAAAGCAGCTCACCCTGCTGGACCTGCCGTATGTTTGGTTTTCATGGTCAGATGTGTATTCTTTGGGATCTAGTTTTACTGACAGTTTATACTTTATCACCACAGACCCAGGACAAGCAGCTTTGTTCCTAAACAGAGCTAGAATCTAGAGTTCAGTATGGAGTCCAGATTTGGATGAGTGCCCAGGGTCATACCTGTTTTTTGGGCCACGAGCTTCACTATTTGCACTCATTGGCACTCCTTTGATTGTTTTGTCTATGATGGTAGCACACATGCCACCGCTAAAGCCTTATTTGTTTGTCCTGCTCAGTGCTCTTCCCTCGCCACACCAATGCCACTGCTCGAGACAACACCATCAACCTGATCCACACGTTCCGGGACTATCTGCACTACCACATTAAGTGCTCTAAGGTGAGGAGGCACCAACATCTCTACCAGGCTATTGATTAATTCTCAGTAGACACTTCCACATGGGGCTAGGGGAGAGAGAGAGCACTCAGCAATTAAGAGTACTTACTGCTCTTTCAAAGGACCCAGGTTCAGTTTCCATTGCCCATGACGGCTCACAATCATATGTAACTCCAGTTCCCAGGGACCTGATGCACCCTTCTGGCCTCCATGGATACATACATATGTGCATAAAATCATGCAGGCATATGTATACTAAATTTTTAAAAAATCTTTTGTAAGTTCCAAAGGTCTTAAGAAATCATCTCTTGCTATAGCCAGTAGTAGAACACTTGCCTCACACCAATTTCGCCCCCACAGTAAGAGAGAAATGGGCCGGGCGGTGGTGACGCACATGTTTAATCCCAGTACTCGGGAGGCAGAGGCAGATGGATCTCTATGAGTTTGAGGCCAGCCTGGTGCAGCTCTCTTATAAGAGCTAGTTCTAGGACAGGCTCCAATGCTACAGTAAAACCCTGTCTCAAAAAAAACCAAAAAAAAAAAAAAAAAGAGAGAGAGAGAGAGAGAAAGATCAATGACCCTCTCCCCTTCTCCTCGTCCTGACTGTAATAGAATTGTGAGTCTGTATCTCTGATATTATTGCCTAACCATCCCACCCTCCCCCTCCCTTACATGTTCCCCAACATACCCCATGGCTTATCCCAATGAATGCAAAGCTATTTTTCTAGAACATGAACCTGTTTCAGTTCCTCCTGTGTTTGCTCTTAGGCCTATATTCATACACGAATGCGAGCAAAAACATCTGACTTCCTTAAGGTGCTCAACCGTGCACGCCCAGATGCCGAGAAAAAAGAAATGAAAACAATCACGTAAGTAGTTCGAACCACCTTCCCACCTCAGCTCAGCAAGAAGTCTTGATGCCTGCACCTAGGTGACTGAAGAGGCCAGCGGGGCCAGGCCTAGAGCTACCAAAGTGAAAGGGAAACAAAAAGGGTTAGCGTATTGGGATCTGGAAGAGTTCGTCTATTCCACAGTCTTTGTGAGCTACAAGAATGACAGGGAAGCAAAACAAAGGGCTTTTGTTGTTGTTTTTACTAAGAATATGTTCTCTATGGGCTTAAATTTTCAAAGGCAAATCTCTTCCATATTCCTGGAAAGGTAGAGTCAGCCACTCAGGACATGTAGTATCTGAAAAGGCCTGGAGCCAGCACCTAGTGTTCTTTCTACTGGTCTGCTCTCAGCAGGAAAGGTGTACAGGGCCAAGGCTGCCTTCGTCAGGGAGAAAGACGACAAGCAGAGCAGTAAGCAGTGTGGCTCTGCTCCAAAGACCAGCACGGCATAGGACCTAGAGAGCTCACTCTAGTGTGGGTGGCAGTCTGAACACCTTTAGTGCCTTCTGTGTGTGCTGCTGTACCAGCTTAGACTCCATTGACATTTGAAGGTTCAACTGAATACTGAGAAATGGTAAGCGTTTTTCAGTAACGGGAGCATCAGGCTTCTTTCTGTATGCTTGGTGGGAAGTCTCTTCTGACTTTCTATGCTGCCACCTACAGCCTAAAGGTTGGTGCTCCTTTAGCTCTGTAGAGAGATCAAATCAGATGCCATGTCATGGTATGACAGCTACATGGCATATCTAAAAAATACAAAGCTGTAGAAGAGGTGGACAAGTAAGGTTATGCCCAGAGAGGTCTACAGTTTTTCCTATCCCTCCTTCCACCAGTGCCATTGTGTGGCCTGGAATAGAAGGCAGACTTGCTCTGGTGATGTGACATGAACCTGTAGCCCCAGCTGCTGAGGCGGCTGGGGACTGAAGCAGGTGGAAAAGTTGAGCCCAGGAGTTTGAGGCTGGCCTGAGTAACATTAGCAAGATCTTGTCTCCAATTCAAACAGGTGGGCTGGGAGATGGCTGCTGTGCAAGCATGAGGACTTGAGTTTGGATATCCATCATCCATGTATGAACTAGGCGTGGTAACACATGCTTGTAACCCTACTACAAGTGGATTGTAGGAGCTCTCGGGCCAGCCAGTCTAACCAGTCAGTGAGTTCCAGGTTCAATGAGAATCAATGTTTCAAAAAATAAGGCCAGGCGGTGGTGGCGCACGCCTTTAATCCCAGCACTCGGGAGGCAGAGGCAGGCATCGGATCTCTGTGAGTTCGAGACCAGCCTGGTCTACAGAGCTAGTTCCAGGACAGGCTCCAAACCCTGTCTCGAAAAAAAAAATAAGATGAAGAACCAGGCATGGTGGCACACACCTTTAATCCCAGGACTCATTTGGAAGGCAGAGGTATGGTCTCAGTGATTTCAAGACCAACCTGGTTTACATCACAAGTTCTAGGCCATTCAGAGCTATGGAATGGGACCTTGCCTCCAAAAAATAAAAGAAATTGCCCAATTGAAGAAAATACCCATTGCTGACTTCTGGCCTTTACACAGAGACACACATACAAAGCAAGCAAAGAAAAACAAAACCAGACAGAAATGTCAAAGAGTTGGATGTTAAAATAGTCCTGGGACTGCTTGCATCACCTGATTAACTGTCCCTTCATCACTCTGTTCTACATAGTAAATCCCCAAAGGGATACTAGACACCCAAAGAGCCTGCAAATGGTACCTACCCCAAGGTACCACGTGCTCCTGGTGGTTGCTGCCAGATTGGACAGAAAGAGGCAGGAATTGATCCCTGCCCTGATGAGGAACCTAAGGGAAGATGGGTCCTTTACAGGAATAAGTTCAGTTGTTCAAAAGCCTGCTAAATGTGGACAGATTAATGCAGGCCTGCTATAGGTATGGTCCTGAGCCAGAAGTTGCCTGTGGAGTCAGCATTCTGCAGTCCTCTGCTCATCTCGTGGGGAAAGGACCATCAGATAGTTTGAGTGAGGACAGGCAGTAAACATGGAGAGCTGCTGTTGCTGTTTTCTGTTGTTCTCGGTTCTCTCTTCCAGGCTAGTTTACCGAATACCCTTGGGGTAGGTTCCATTTGCAGGCTCTTTGGGCACCTAGTATCCCTTTGGGGATTTACTATGTAGAAGAGGACACCATAGCTCAGAAACCCAGAACCAGCCAAGTGTTCTCTGAGCCAGAGTGTGCTTAGAACATGACAGCAGAAACATCTTTAGCCTTTAACTTTTAAAGTTGGGTTTTTTGAGACAGAGTTGCACTCTTGGCTAGCCTGGAATTTACAGAGATCCACCTGCCTCTGCCTCCTAGGTGCTGGGATTAAAAGCATATACTACCTCACCTGGCTAATGTTTTTAAGTTTTTTAAGATGGCTTTGAATTTCCTACCTCCTATTGAAAGGTTAAGGAATTGTTGTCTTGGTGAGATTAACTGGGTAGAAGGAGCCTCGGTGAGCAGAAATTCAGATCCGTCTAAGCTACTGAAAGCTAGAGAAAAGTGGGCATGGTGGCACATGCCTTTTCCTGGCACTCAGGAGACAGAGGCAGACCTAGTGTACATAGCTAGTTCTAGGCCATCTAGGGCCACATAATGAGACACCATCTTAAAAAAAAAATACAGACAATTTTCCCATCTGCTGGCAACATCCAATGCCCTTAAGGGCTTTTGCATGGTGTTATTTAGTATTGAGTCAGAAGTAGTGAAGCCATTCTGTGAAAGCTGGATCTTGACTGAGACCTGTGGCACCAGCACCTTTGATTGAAGACTCTCCACTCCGTTGTAGTTACTTGGGCATTCCACCCCAGGTCTAGAGTGTAGAGTTTGGAAGGAAAGGACATCTGGAACAGGTCTTCACACTGTCTCTGCTTTTGAAGGGGGAAGACATTTTCGTCCCGCTAACGCTTGGGAACTGAGGAGGAAGCTCTGTTGATGGAAGGCTGGACCGCTTGCTACTGGATAATCGTAGCCCTTCATGTTGCACCTCTCCAGGTTCTTAAGGGATTCTCCGTTTGGGTTCCATTTTGTACGAGTTTGGCAAATAACCTGCAGAAACGAGCTGTGCTTGCAAGGACTTCATAGTTCCCAAGAATTTAAGAAAAGAAAAAAATTTCCACTTGATCAACTTAATTCCCTTCTTTTATTTTTCCCTCCCTCACTCCCCTTCCTTTTCTCCTTTTCCAAGCTGTTTGCTTTGCAATATGTTACTGGTAATGAATTGCAGATAATGCAATCTTAACTTGTTTTCTTCTAAGTATTTGAGTTCAAAACTCCTGTATCTAAAGAAATACGGTTGGGGTCATTAATAAAATCTTTCTATCTTACTTGAGGATTTGCTGGGTTTCTGGACTGAGTCCAAAAGAGAAAAGGTTGGCCCTGTGCTGCCCTTGAACTAGCAAGCCCACATAGTTTGGAGCCTGTCATCACTACAGGAAGGAAGGGCTGGTTGCTAAACTGTAAACTTGTTTTGCGTTTCATCTTATTGGTCTCACTTTGTAGCCCATGTTGGCCTCGACCTCCCCAGCATGCCTCAGCTTTCTGAGTTCTGGGATTTTAAGAATGAGCCACCTTTGTTTTGTTGTTATTTATTTGAACATGCTTCTTGCATTGTAAAGCTTGGTCACTGATACTACCCAGCTGAAACTCCCTTAGAGTGACAGACAAAATGATTTCTGGGGCTGGGGAATATGCTTCAGTTGATAGAATGCTTGCCTAACCTTTCACGAATCCCTTGGTTCAATCCCCAGCACACCTTTAAATATTTTTATTTTGTCAGGTAGTGGTGGTGCACACCTTTAATCCCAGCACTTAGGAGGCAGAGGTAGGCCTCTGTGAGTTCGAGGTCAGCCTGGTCTACAGAGCGAGTTCCAGAACAGATTCCAAAGCTGTAGAGAAACCCTGTCTTGGGAAAAAAATATATGTATAAATGTTTTGCATATTGACACATTAATGCATGCATGTTTTTGTGTGTTTGTATGAGTGTGTGCACCAGGTAAGGAAAGGGGTGTCATATCTTATGCAATTGGAGTTACAGCTGGTTTTGAGCTGCTCTGTGGGTCCTGGAACCAACCCAGCCGCTGAAGAAGCAACAACTGCTAACCACTATGCCACCCCTCCATCTGCTATGACATATACCTTTTACTCTTAGCACTTGGAGCGTGGAGCAGGAAGATCAGAAGTTCAAGGTTATCCTCAGCTGTACGTGCATTTGAAGCCAATCTGGGCTAAACGTGAGACACCCTTTAAAAAAAAAAATGCTTCCTGTCTGGGCTGTGTGTGTGTGTGCATTTGTGTATGTATGAGAGATTGAGATTTGGGTGGGGGTTGGTTGGTTGGTTTTAAAATAAGGGGTTCACTGTGTGGTCCAACTGCCCTCACTCAGACCCACCTGCCTCTGCTTCTCAGTGAGCACTAGAACTAAAACTGCTTGTTCTTCAATCAAATAATAAAGGACATTGCCTGAAATGAGGTTCTGCAGGACATTGGTAGGTGTTCCAGTGTGGAGCTAATGCCTACTGACTGGCCACACTCCCTCACACATTCCAACAGATTGATGTACTCCACAAGGCTCACTATAGGAGGTGCCTGCCGAATAGATACCTGGGAACCTAGCCAAGTGTGCTGTCCCCTAACAAGATATTGGGGCCAAAAATAAAATTTATTTGGTAAGGTCTTGTCCTAAGAATTTGAGGGGTGTCTAGATGATTTGAAGACTGTCCTTTTGTCTCCATTTCAGGCAGAGTGTCTCAAACTAGTTTGACAGTCATAGCCACCATGACTGTATGTGACCAGCACTTTTATTTTCTACAAGTTTTTCAGATAATGATGCATTTGTTTGCATGCATGTTGGACATAATAAAACAAGGGCCTGTCACTTTCCCAGTGGTGACAACTTGAGCAATTGTAGCCCAGTATCACACCAGTAAAGTGACATATTTTATGTGTCCACTTTCTTCACATTTAACCAGTTTTATTCAACATTGTTTGTGCCTTTGTTGTGTGTATCTGTGCATTTTTTCACTTGGATAGATTTCTGAACACCAGTGTTTGTTTTGAAAGTGGGGTAGTGCAGATCACAGTAGTTACTGAATCACACATAGTATTGATTGGGGGACTTTTTGACTTTTTTCATACATGAGCACCAGGACAGAGTTGGAGAACTATTTTACACCATCCATTGTCAAGTTTTAAATAGTACAGATTGTTCCATCATTAGATTTAATTGAAATAGGTTCTAGGGACCTGTAGGTTCTCTTGGTCTCCTACTTCTGGGAGGTTTAAAAAAAAAGTATCTTGAGAAATAATCTGAGAGAGTTTCAAAGATAGTTTTGATAGTTTTTGTTCTTATTGGTTTTGTGACAGGGCCCTGTTATCTAAACCAGGTTGGCCTCTGCCTCTCAAGTGCTGGGATTACAGGTGTTCACCACCATGACCAGCTACTTTAATTTTCATTCCATTTTCTTTTGTTTAGGTTTCTGACAGAGCTTCACTCTGCTCAGGCTGGTCTCAAACTCATAGCAGTCGTCCTGCCTTGGCCTTCAAGTTCTGAGATGACAGATTTGCTCCACCCAGCTCTGGCTAGCATTTGCCTTTTTGCTGATTTTTTTTCCCCCTTTTTGCTGATTTTGGAACAAGAACTCTGGATCTCCCTATGCATTCTTGGCAGTAGTGAAACTTGCTTTTTGTTTTGTTTTTAAAGATTGTTCTCACACATACACACCCCCCTCCCCTTGGTATCCCTTTCTTTGTTCCTTAACCCTGTTTCTTCCTACTTAGTCTCCTAGTTGGTAGACCATTGAGGCAATACCATCTCTCCCAGAACTACTAACAGTCGCTAGCTCCTTAAGGAAGGGATGGGACTTCATGGGCGCCTCCTGTGTCCACAAAAGAGATGGAGGCCCAGTCTCATGCAGCTGCTGTGTGTTTATGGTTCTACAGCAGTGCCATACCTGAATGTCAGTGTTTTGTAACATCCTTCCCCATCTTATAGGTCTTGAATTCTGTTTGCCTTAACTTCTGCCTTAAGGTTTCTAATGCTGTGAAGAGACACCTTGAGCATGGCAGCTCTTCTAAAGGGAAACATATGATTGAGGCTGGCTTCACTCTTGAGGTTTAGTCCATTATTATCATGTCAGGAAGTGTGGTGGCATGCAGGCAGACATGGTGCTGGAGAGGTAGCTTAAGAGTTCTATATCTGGGCTGGGCGGTGGTGGCACACGCCTTTAATCTCAGCACGAGGGAGACAGAGGCAGGCAGATCTCTGTGAGTTCGAGACCAGCCTGGTCTACAGAGCTAGTTTCAGAACAGGCTCCAAAGCCACAGAGAAACCCTGTCTCGAAAAACAAAGTTCTGTATCTGGATCCCCAAGTATCAGGAAAAGAGAGAGTCACACTGGGCTTGGCTTGAACTTCTAAAACCTCCAAGCCCACCCCTCACCCCCCAGTGACATACTTCCTCCAATTAGGCCACACCTACTCCACAGGGTCACATGTCCTAATACTTTAAAAAAATGTCAATGAGCCTATGGGGACCATTTTCATTCCAACTACCTCATCTTTTATGATGCTTCCCAGGCTTTAGCTGCAGGAAGGAGGCAGGGATTGGTGTAGATGTCCAATTTAAGTGACTCATCAATCACTTACTCTAAATATTTTGGCCAGAATCAAGCCTCTGTATTAACCATCACACTCTACAAAAATGGGCTTCTTTGCCCCCAGCTGAGAGCTTAATAGCCTGTGGGTATGAATATTTAGAAACAGTTTGACAGCACATTCATTAGAGGGAGACCGCCATGGCGCGTCACCCCTGTTAAGCCGTCAGGTTTATGTTAGCAGGCTACTTTGTGTAGGCAGTCGCAAAGCAGCTGGTTACCCCCACAGTGCCTAATGCCACTGTTAGAGTGGTGTCCCAGATCTTTCTTGTGGATCAGTACTGTAGCACACATGGTCGTTAGCTGGGTAAGATCATTCTGGCTTAGTTCCTCGGTTTTTCTGTATCCTTTAAACAAAGCCTGTAGTCTTCAGTGTAGGGTCAGGACTTGAAAGAACATAAAGATTAAAAGCCGTGTAGTAGTGACGCACACCTTTAATCCCAGCACTCAGGAGGCAGAGGCGGGTGGATGCCTGTGAGTTCAAGGCCAGCCTGGTCTATAGAGCGAGTTTCAGGACAGCTAAGTACACAGTGAAACCCTATCAATAAGTAAATCGATAGGTACATGCATAGTGAAAGCATGTACTGCTCTTTCAGAGGACAGGTCTTGGATTCCTAGCACCCACATTAGGCAGGCAGCTCACAACTGCCTGTAACTCCGGCTCCAGGGTATCCAGTCTTTTGCCCTCAGCAGGGACCTGCATCCGCACACAAACACACAGTCCTTAAAAATAATAAACCCCAGTCCTCAGGAAATAGAATCAGGTGGGTTTCTGTGATTTCCAGGCCTTATGTGGTATGATCTTGTCTTAAAACAAAGCCCTGCCAGGCGGTGGTGGCGCACACCTTTAATCCCAGCACTCGGGAGGCAGAGGCAGGCGGATCTTTGTGAGTTCCAGGCCAGCCTGGTCTACAAGAGCTAGTTCCAGGACAGTCTCCAAAAGCCACAGAGAAACCCTATCTCGAAGAAAAAAAAAAAAGCCCCAATAGGGTCTTACCATATAGTTCTGGCAGGCAATCCATAATAATAGCAATAACCTCTATTTTTGGGGGGGTCTCTGAGGCATTAGAGAGATTTAAAGAAATATAGGAACCGGGCATTGTGGTGCACACCTTTAATCCCAGCACATGGGAGGTAGAGGCAAGTAAGTTGATCTCTTGAGTTTGAGGTCAACCTGGTCAACAGAGTGAGTTCAGGACAGCAGGGTGGCTACATAGAGAAACCCTGTTTCAGAAGAAGCTGTAGGAGAAGAGTATAATGGCATTAAACATTTTCGTAATAGTGAATTCTGTCTAATTCCACAATGTTTTGCCAACATCAAGAATCCATGCTGACTGGATGAGGAAGAGACATTTTCTTAGTGATTTAGCCACTGGTAAGGTGTTCATGCTCCTGTAAACAGCTCTGATGAATTCACTGAATCCTTTAAAAAAGGAAAAGGACAGTTGGGAAGAGGACAGGAGTCAGCAGGCATATTGGGACAGGGTACCAAGTAAGTATGGTCATATATTGCATGCCTGTAGGAAAATGTGATGGAACATCGTGATAGTAATTGGGAAAGAAAATACACTTTGAAATGGACATAGTGACTCATACTTGTAATCCAGGTACTCCAGTTTCAAATTGATGGGGAGTGAACACGTAAGCACATGTCACACAGCATAAGCATCTCTAATGCATATGTGTTTGGATAGAGTCCTCCCCCACCCAGTGCTGGGGTGGACCCCAAAGCCTCATGTGTGCTAGACTGACATCTAGTGGTGTACTCAGCCACAACTGAGCTACACTCTAGATCTATAACAGCCATGTTCTCTTTTTAAATTTTAAATTATGTGTGTGGGTAAGCGTACATGAGTACAGGTTCCCGCGGAGACCAGAAGCATCGGATCTCTCTGGGTCTGGAGTTACAGGAAGTTATGAGTTGCCCAATGTGAATGCTGGGAGCCAATCTTGGGTCCTCTGCAATATCAAGTATGTGCTGTCAACATCTCTACTATCTCTTCTCCTTACCTTACCCCCCCAACACACACACCCTGGTTCCCTTTATACACCTGAAGGGCCAGAAAGTGATAGGACTGTTGGATAAGTGGCAGAAGTCAAGCTTCTTTATGTCTCGGGCTTTCCAGACCTTCCCTAAGATGGCTGTACTCTTCCCCTTCCTTTATCGGATAGAAGGGTAGGGCTCTCCAGATCTGGATGGAACATGCTTAGCAGGAAAAGAAATGGCATTACAGCATGCGACGGAGGAGCCCTGACCTAACTGCTGCATAAGTCCTTGTAGATGGTCAGACGGACTTGGCAGTTAACATCCAGTTGCCATCTGCCTAGGGCTCGCCTGACACACCCTTGTTCAGTCCTCCCTGAAACCTGAGCTGAGGGAGAGTGAGAGAGTATGTGTTTGGACTGCTGGGATTCAAGGATCTCACATAGGATACGCTAGTGCTCAACTAGTTTCTGTTGCAGGCTAATCTAGCCATCCAGGTTTAAGGACCGTTTCTTCTGCCTCAGCAGCTGAATAGGGGGTTCTCAAAGCCAGCATCCTGGCCGGCCTTACACTGTCTAGAAGGTATATATCCACATCAGCTTTAAGTGTGGGCCAGCTGGGTATGGTAGTGCAAACCAGTGATCCCAGCACTTGGGAGTCTGAGGCAGGAGGGTCAGGAGTTCAGGGTTAGTCAGTGTCCTGGCTAGCCTGTTACAATATCTAGGACAATGATTCTCAACCTATATAGATCGTGACCCCTTTCACAGAGGTCACCTGAGATAATTGGAAAACACAGACATTTATAATTCATAACAGTAGCAAAACGACAATTAATGAGGAGCAACAAAAATAATTTTATGGTTGGGGGTCACTACAACATCAGGTATTGTATTAAAGGGTCGCAGCATTGGGAAGGTCAAGGACCACTGTCTAGAAGGTACGTAACCACATCAGCTTTAACCGCTGGCCAGTGCTGGGTATGGTCGTGCAAACCACTTGGGAGTCTGAGGTAGGAGGGTCAGGAGTTCAAGGTTAGCCTGGGCTACTTACCAAGACCCTGTCTCATTGGTGTATGGGGGGGGGGGGCATGTTAAGCAGTAGCTGGGAAAGCAATTCAGAGTACGGGAAGCTTTGTCAGCCTCCCTGGTCCAGAGTAACTGCAAAAGTGGACCAGGGATGTCTGGGAGGCTTCTGGGACAGTCTGGATTGTCCACCCCAGAACATGTTCTCTGTTAGGAGGACAGCAGGTCAGGGCCACAGGCCGCAGGTGGAGCATCTGAATATTTTGCACCCTCTCTCCTCCTGTGGTATGGGAAGGGCAAAAGAAACCATCATGGCTAAGGGCTTGACATAGAGGAAGCAGATGAGTTGGTGAAGAAGCTGAACTGAGCACAGGACAGAACCCAGGCTCTCCAGCTCCCACTGCCTGCGCTGTCCCCATTACACGTCATGCCACACACAGTGTTTAGATAGAGCAGAGAAGAAACAGACATCTGAATCTCTGGGGAAGAAGGCTGGGAACAGAAGACTGTTTATTCCTGGCAGCCCTGCATCCAATGGGTCTTGCACCACTTCAGTACAGCCCTAGACAAGTCTCCCAGAGCCTGACTCACCCCCACTGCCACTGCGGGGGACCTGAGACTGGGCCGGCTCCTGGAGGATGGGTTTAAGGCTGCTCTGCTTAGTCTCCCAGCAGTAGCCCCACCTCCGCACGACCCAGGAATGTGTGCTGTAGGGCAAACAGTGCCAGAGTTCTCAAACCTCTAGCCTTCAGGGAGCTGCATTTCTCCAAGGGAACTGAAGTTCTGCTCTGGGAGGAGGTTGGTCTCATCTCAATTCCAGCTATCTTGCTACAGTCTTGGCCTCTTGCAGTCCTTAAGGAGTTCGGCTGGGCTCCTCTCCTCCCCTCATGCCTAAAGCTGTCCAAGTGCAAATCAGACACACAGCGCTTGGCTTCCATGCTGTGAACATGACCTCTCCCTATATTTAAAAAAGGCCATTCCTTTGATTTCCTAGGCTCCCTGTCTGCCTCTCTCAGCAGAGTGCTTGTGTGGAGGGGACAGGTGCAGAGAGGAGCAGAAATCCTGATGATGCTAGCATTTACAGGAACGAAGTACTCAAGAGCCAAGGGTTGATGTGGTTCCTGTTACCGCCTTTGCTGGAGGGGGCGGTAATTGAAATTCTTTTGTTTGGTTTGTTTTGTTGGTTTGAAACAAGGTTTCACTATGTTTCTGAAGCTCGCTGCAACATACAAGTCTCAGCACCAGACCTAGGATTACAAACCTGCCGTAAGGAAGTACAATTTTGAGCTCTATGCAGATAAAGAAACAAAATTGTATCTGGCGGTGGTGGCACACGTCTTTAATCCCAACACTCAGAAGGCAGAGGCAAGAGAATCTCTGTGAGTTTGAGGCCAGCCTGGACTACAAAGTGAGTTCCAGGACAGCCAGAGCTGTTACACAGAGACACCCTGTCTCAAAATAAATAAATAAAACCGGGTGGTGGTGGCACACACCTTTAATCCCAGCTGAAGCAATGGGGCCACCACCAGCCCTGCCATGCCAACCACAGCGTATGCCTCTCACTCATTTAAGCTGACCTCCCCTCAAAACTGTCAAGCATTGTGTCCACAGGTCCCATGAAATTCCCTACCACAACCCCAATACCCCAATAGGTGGCTTTTATTTTGGGGGAAGATTGACAGCATTGAAATAGGCTCACTGTAACCCAGGCTAGCCTCAAACTTTATACTGATCCCCCTGCCTCAGCCTCCCAAGTGTTGGGATTTACGGGCTTGAACCTCTATACCGAATCCACTTGTGCCTTATGCATAACCCAAAATTTGAGTGAGAAAACAGTTGAGGACTGGGGATGTAACTGAGTTGATAGAGTACTAACCTAATGAATAAGTCTGTGAGTTCTATAACCTGTCTCTAGTATGATCCACAGATACGGTGACAAAGCTATAACCCTAGCACTTAGGGGGTGGAGGCAAAAGGATCAGAAGTTCAAAGCGATACCACATAGGAGTTTGAGACCAGCCTGGGCAATATGAGACCCTGTCTCACAACAAAACAAGTTGAGAGGTATGCAGCATGACCCCCAGACTAAGGAAGGAAGACAAAGCTGGATTTCCAAGCTACAAACCTCATCTAAGCCAGACGGTGGTGGTACACGCCTTTAACCCCAGCCCTGGGGAAGCAGAGGCAGGCAAATCTCTGTGAGTTCAAGGTCAACGTGGTCTACAAAGTGAGTTCCAGGACAGCCAGGACTGTTACAGAGAAACCTGTCTCAAAAAAACCAAAAACAACAAAAATGAATAAAAAAATATAAATAAAAATAAAAGGCTCATCAGTGAAGATTCTCAGGACCCCAGCCCCAACCGCCAGCCCCCATCTTGTATGCACACTATTCTTTGGTGTATGTAGCTGGCTAGCTGTGGGCTGCTGTGGCCATCCAGGGTTTAAGACACCTAACCAGCTCTACTAGCTGGGGGTGCTATGGGGAGGTATTATGTGTCAGTCGTTCATTGGCTGAAATGTATTCCCCAGATGAGATGAGCCTGGCAGTGACAGCAAGAGGGTTCTCAGCGGTAAGGAAAACACCTAGGTCTCACGATGTGGCAGACTGCTAGGGAAGGGTTCACCAGACAGGAGAGGAGGTCTCTCAGTAAAAGCAGTCAGGATGTGCCAAGTCCCACCCCGGAGGCGGAGCCAAGACTGAGGCCCTCCAGCCCGGACTCCTCCATCCTTTCAGGAATCCAGACCAGGGCAGAGCCTGAGCCTGTCCTGCCTTCCCCAGCTTAAGAGCAACATGAAGTCATGGGCCAGGACACCAGGCGTGGCCTGAAGCCCTGAAGAGTGGCTACTGTGACTCTGACCCTCAGAGGAAGGCCCAGCTAGCAAGCACCACCTGTTTCCAAGAGCCATGTGAGTAGCTACACCCCAACCCCTCCAGGTCCGATCCTGAAGAGGTCAGTGCAGTGGTGAAAGCCACTGGAGTACTCGGGAGACACCATTCCCACAAGGGTCACTAACCCTGGCTGTAGATCTCTAGCTTTCTTTACTCTGAGGGAGGCCGGTGAGGGACTAAAGGGCTGCGAGCGAGCTAGGTCTCAGTAGTTTAATAGAGTGGATGGTGTAGGGAGGAAGGGACGCAAACTAGAGGGCCATTGGAGAAGGAAAGAGACCTTTGAGGGAGACTGATGAAGAATAAGGCCAAGGGAGGGAAAGATCAGGAGTGCAGTTTTGGGAGCTGTTGGGATAGGAGAGCATCTCTCAGCCAAGGTAACCATAGAGCTGATGCAGGTCCTGGGAGAGGCCACAGAATGGGAGGGCAGAATCCTTCCGTATTGACTTTGATCCTAGCAACAGCAGATGCTCCCCTGTTGACAGGATCCAGGACCCCTCCCATTGGCCCTTGCATGTGGCCTGGGGCTGAGCCTAGGCAGCCAAGTGAAAGAAAGCAACAGGGTCAATTTGGAGGCTCTGGCTTGTGCTCTGGGCTCAGCCTGTTTAGAGGTTGGGGGATCCTTTCTGTTCTTAGCACCCCCAATTCCTTACCAAGCATCTCCCCACACTTCCCTCTAGTTCCCAGGAAGGGCCTGTTGCTAGTGTGGCGTGAACGAGTCAAGTTTATGGGCTGGAAGTCCTACCCGGAGGCTGTTCACTGAGCTGTAACAGGGTGGGGGTGCAGGGACAGGGCACTCTGTGCCTTCAGGAGCCTCTCACACCATGGCTGTCTGGCCACTGTCCTCTCTTGGCACTCCAATGTGTGCTGGCAGAGGTAGACATGCTTTGGGTAGGTTGCCATTCAATCCAGATAGACATGTAAACACAGCCGCCCTGAGGCTAGAGGATGACAGAAATAGGTGAAGCTGCCCAAAGGTGGTTACCGCCTGAAGGGCAGCCTCTACTAAGATACCATACAGAGAACTCTTGCCAGAATTGATTTTCCAAGCAAAACCAAAAGCATGACTTCCCTATATAATTGTTTATGTTTCAACTGAGAAAATCTGTATCAGCAAACCGGGTATGGCCCAGTCTGAGTCTCCAGCCTCTATGTTAATGTGCTGTCCCGTCCCCACCTCCCCCCAGGACAGTGACTGCAGCTCCAGCCTAACTCTGGCCACTCTTCCATACAGGCATGCCGACTGCAGCTTCAGGCCCTCCGTATGCCAAGACCCATGATGACAACCAACAACACTGGGGAGGTGGCCAGCCCCATTCCCAAGGGGGTACTGGGGATTTCCCTGGCCCTGGCAAGTCTCATCGTTGTAGCCAACCTGCTCCTGGCCCTAGGCATCGCCCTGGACCGCCACCTGCGCAGCCCACCTGCTGGCTGCTTCTTCCTAAGCCTGCTCCTGGCCGGGCTACTCACAGGGCTGGCACTACCCATGCTCCCTGGGCTGTGGAACAGGAGCCACCGGGGCTACTGGTCCTGTCTCTTTCTCTACTTGGCCCCCAACTTCTCTTTCCTCTCCCTGCTTGCCAACCTGCTGCTAGTGCATGGGGAGCGTTATGTGGCAGTGTTGCAGCCACTCCGGCCCCGTGGGAGTATGCGGCTAGCCCTGCTGCTCACCTGGGTCAGCCCCCTGCTCTTTGCCAGCCTGCCTGCTCTGGGCTGGAACCATTGGAGTCCTGGTGCCAACTGCAGCTCCCAAGTTGTCTTCCCAGCCCCCTACCTCTACCTAGAAGTCTACGGGCTCCTTTTGCCTGCTGTGGGAGCTGCTGCCCTTCTGTCTGTCCGAGTGTTGGCTACTGCCCACCGCCAGCTGCAGGATATCTGCCGACTGGAGCGGGCAGTGTGCCGTGATACTCCCTCAACCCTGGCCAGGACTCTCACTTGGAGGCAGGCTAGGGCACAGGCAGGAGCCACGCTGCTCTTTTTGCTGTGTTGGGGACCCTATGTGGCCACACTGCTCCTGTCAGTGCTGGCCTATGAGCGGCGTCCTCCACTCGGGCCGGGAACTCTGTTATCTCTCATCTCACTGGGCAGCGCCAGTGCTGCAGCGGTGCCTGTGGCCATGGGTCTGGGTGATCAGCGCTACACAGCCCCATGGAGGGCAGCTGCCCAAAGGTGGCTGCGAGTGCTTCGAGGAAGAGCCAAGAGAGACAGTCCAGGCCCCAGCACCACTGCCTACCACCCCAGCAGCCAAAGCAGCATGGACCTGAACTTGAACTAGGGAAGCAGAGCTACTGCTGCCTCCCAGGAGCATCCACCCATCTCTTAGGCCCTACTTCTCTGGGTTGGAGCCCTTGCTCCACGAGACCTCACTCTGACCAAATAAATCTCAGCTACCATTTCAAGTTATCTCCTTCCATATCTCAATAAGGGAGGGGCAGGTTGACTGCCTTAGATGGACCCAGAGACGGACTGTGCACCAAAGGGATTTCTCCTCCAACTAAGCACCATTCTGTCCAGCCACCACAATATGCACACGGACACTTCCTCTGGGAAGTATATTTTATTTACATTTTTAAAATCTGTAACTAGTCTCTCTTCCTCCTTTCCTTCCCCAGAGAGTTGGGAAGGGAAAGAACGGGAACCTCAAAGACCTACCCCCCACATACAAAGATGCACCCCATGGCTCACACCAGCAAATCAAAGTGAAAGAAACGTGGGCCTCCTAAAGGGCCCCAGGGCTGGACAGGAGAGGGAGGGCCTGGTAAGACGGGTTTCCAGGGAAGAAAAGGACAAGGAGCGGGCAGGTCAGCTGAAGGGATTGGAAAGCAGTCCAATGCCCTCCCCTCCTTTTCCCTCTGCACCCTGCACCTCTGCTGGGGGAAGAGAGGGCAGGGGTCTCCCTTTATCCCCTCAACACCAGACACCATGCCAGAGCCGCAGCTGCTAACGGTCAGGTCTCTGGACACAAAACACTTTCGCTTTGTGGTCTCCGGATGTTGTCACCACCAGGGAGGCATCTCTGTGGACAGAAAACGGGGGTGAAATTACCAAAGAACCTGAGGCCCATGCCCCAGAGCTCTTAGGGCAGCTGCTCCAGCATCTCTTCCATTCTAGGTCCCTAGCTGAGTCTGCACCTGGTTCCCAAGCCCTCCCCCCAAAGCCAGGGAACTGACCCGACTATGTCCATGGAAACTCTAAGAGAATCCATGACGGAAACCCCTAGTAGTATGGGAACAAGGCAGATCCAAGGGGGACAGGTTCATTCTCAGCCTCCTGCCCCACAATGGGTGGGAATAGAGGATCTCAGGACTGTGACTGCACAGGTGGCCTGGCATTCATTCCTTCATCAAAGGATGAAACCAGGCATTGGGTCTGATTACCCTTAGCAATCTTCTCCCCAAGGACCTGTGCTACCTCACACCAGACCCACTTTCTAGAGCTGCCAACCCATTATGCTTACTTGCTGAGGGCAAAGTCCAAGATCTCAGCAGTGTGGCCCCGGTAGTCAGTAAGCAGGCGGCCAGTCCGGGCATCCCAGAGACGAACAATGCCATCCAGGCTACAGGTGTATACCACAGCAGTGCCAGCCTCCCACAGCAGCTGAACAATGCCCGACTGTCCCGGAATGTGACACAGTAACAGGGTAGGGCAGAAGTCAGGAGGGAGAGGAGAAGACACTGTCCCCATGCTCAGAAGGGGCAGGGCACGGGCCCACAGAGGACAGACTGCCTCTGAGCCAGCACAACAGCCCGCTGAGTAGGAACAAAGCCCCAGACATCATACCTGGTGCTGACACTGGTGCCGCAGTGTCTGCGTGGACAGGTCGTAGATAGCCAAGGTTCCATCCAGATAGCCAACAGCAGCCAGAGGCATCCTTGGAAGCAGAAGAACAAGGAAGGCTCTCGAGGCTCGAGATTTCTGTACCTTCCTTCCCTCCTCCCTGGTCCTAATGACTGGGTCCCTCTGCAAAGCCACCTCCTCCCTCCATCTTGGGTTTCCAGGCCAAGACTCTGCTCACACTCACACACTGCAGAAGCCCAAGGACTCCACGGAGTTGGACTCACTCTCCTCTCCCTCACCCAGGCTGGGCTGGGAGGCGACTGTCTCAGGTCTGAACACACCCACCACCTACAGGTAAGAGAAGAGGGTCACGGAACTGAGCTCCAGGTCCTGTAACTTAAGAGGAAAAGGGCAGGGGAGGGGCAGAAGGTTCAGACAGAAGGCCAAGCTACGTACCTTGCCAGTGGTAGCACTGACCAGCTTGGCCTGGCAGTCCACAGAGCCAGTGAGGATTAGGCTGCCATCCTGGTTGGTGGCAACACAGGTCAGAGGGCCCTGGTGACCCTCAGTCCCTAGGACAGAGCAGGGATACATAGGCTCTGAGTCCTGCACAGGCTCTCAGGCTCCCCAAGCCCAGGTCAACACCCTCCCTCCTCTGATACCTTTCAGTACATGGATGGGGCTTCCCTGCTTGAGGTCCCAAATCCTGATGGTTCCATCTTCATATCCTACCACAGCTCTCTTCCCTACGACCACGGCATGAATGAGGGTACACTCAGATACACCAAGCAAAGAATGAGCAGGGAGAATAGAGTAGGGGCTACTCAAGTTCCCCCTGAAGTCACAGGGAAGCCCTAGTGGGGCAGGAGGAGGCTGGGGATGACTGGAGTACCCCCAAGTCACTGGATCCACCTCTACCCCCAGGAAGAGACAGCTTTCTCACCATCAGGGAGGACGCGGCCACAGGTTGCAGGGCAGTTGGGGCCCTGGAAGGTCTTACAGTCACCATTTGGCACCTTCCACATCCAAGTGTTGCCATCAGCAGTGCCCGCTAACAGGACAGGTGCGCGAGGGTGCCACTCCATCCACTGGGCAGAGAGGAGGCTCAGCAAGCAAGGCCTGCTACCCAGCCTGTCTAAGAGTCCACGAACCCCACCCTGGTGTCCCTGCTTCTAAGGCTAGCGAGAACAGTACAGGTGAACAGACACATTGCTGGGGCGGGCATGCTGGGGCTCAAGGCGAGTGTCTCCAGTAGAGCTAGGCTTGCCCTCCCAGAAGTGCTCATCTCTACCTGGGGTCCCCCAGAGCTGAAGCCTACTCCAAGGATCTCACCTCCAGGTCTCCTGCTTCAAAGGACCAGACTTCTTCCTTGGTGTCGACCTGCCATACTTTCAAAAGCCCACTCATGTCCCCTGTGGCCACGAGGGTGGAATCATGGCTGAAACCAGCACATGTCACAGAGTCCTTATGGCCTGCAAAGAGAAGCAGGCAGATTTTGAGTTCAAATTTGCTCAAGAAATGTAGCAAATTCAAAGCCAGCCTTGGCTACATAGTAAATCCAAGGCCAACCCAAACTATATAACCTTAAAGAGCAGAAAGTGGCAGAAAAGGAAGAACATTAGTGGCTTCCAGGATCCGGCCCGAGACAGAGGCTAGTAAAGAGCTGCCGGATGCTCACACAAGCCACCTGCCAAGATGCCCAGAGGGACACAGCCTCCCCAGCCTCTCACCTGCACACTCGAAGAGCAGCTCCCCGTCGCTGAGCCTCCACACGAAGGCTTTGTCATCTTCACCCCCGGTCACTGCCAAGGTGTTGGTTTTGGGGTCCAGGCTCACACAAAACACAGATGCTGTCCCAAGAGATAGTCCACGAGAAAGGGGATGGAACTGGGCTCTCACCTAGAATTCTGTCTTTCAGTGCAACCCCTTCCCCCAAAGCCATAGGTATTCTCTCCTGGGAAGGTCATATCCAGTTCTTGTTTGAAGCATTAGGTTGTTAGAGAAATCCTCAAGTCCTCCTCCAGAGCACATCCCCCTGCTGCCCCACTCCCTTCACCATCCCACTACGAGGTACAAGCCAAGAGGTGGGTCCACGTGCACAGCTAACAGCACAGGACACCACCGGGCTGGGTATGAAGGAAGAGATGAGCGCGCCATGGGGCGGGTTACTAGGAGCTAGCTCCTGAGAAGTCTGCTGTTAATGTTCCCTTTGGAGTGTCACTTGCCTTCCATTTCTACTAGGGCTGCTTCCGTTCACTTTCATCCAAGATGACTTTTTTTGTTTTGTTTTTCGAGACAGGGTTTCTCTGTGTGGCCCTGGCTGTCCTGGAACTTGTTCTGTAGACCAGGTTGGCCGCGAATTTTAGAGATCCACCTGCCTCTGCCTCCCCTAGTGCTGGGTGGGATTAAAGGCATGCGCCACCACCGCCTGGCCAAGATGGCTTTTTTTAAAAAAAAGAACACCAAGATCCAGAAAGCTAACAAAGGTGATAAACTGCTAAACAGCAGAGGTAGGATTTGAACCTTGGTGTCTCACTTAACCCCACTGCAAAGCCTAATCCCTTTGGCCCTTCCTATGAATTTGCAGTAAGCTTTCCTATTTGTCTCTCATAAAATCCTGTCCATGGTCAATGGATCATACTAAACGTCCATTTGCACTGACCTGAGGTGATCCCCTCAAAGCCCTACCTGAGTGCAATGCAAAGGTGACCTCGCTATCATCCGGGCCCTCCATGCTGCCGACCACCCCTTCCTGGGGTTCCAGGACCCAGCCCTCATCATTGCCCTCTTCCTCTTCTTCCTCTTCCTCAAAGTCCACGTCTTCCATCTCCTGGGCCAGATCATCTGCTTTGGGAAAAGCGTTAAAAGATGGATCTCGAAAGATCTAAGAAGAATGGGGTGAGGAGTGAAGAGAGAATAGGGCGACGCTGGGGTGAGTGGTGTGGTCAAGGGTGAAGGTGTCGTCCCACACGTACCGAGCAGAAGCAGAGCGCTTGGGGGGCGGAGAAGGGGAGAGAGGCTAGGTCTCAGGACCTGGCGTTGGCCAGCGACCGTGTGGGTAGAGAGGACAGAGGGCATGATGGGAAGGGGGTGTGTGAGGGGAAGGGCCAGGGGAGGCGTCAGGGAACCCCCACCCAGCCAGGCCTCGAAACTAGTGTGGGGGGTAGGGAAGGAGGGCTGGGAAAGAAATGTCGGTAGGAACGACCGGTAGGAAAGGGGGGAGGGGGAGAAGCAGGGGTCAGAGGCCAGGGGTGAGCGCCTCCTGTCCCATGGCCTCAGGAGCGACAGTTCTCACCCGGGTCGGGCGGGCCTGGATCCAGCTCTACCACCTCAATGATCTCTTCATCTCCGTGGAAGCTTAGAGTCTCCAGCGGCGGGGTGTCAGCGGCCGCTCCGCTCTCTGATTCGGACTCCATGCGGCGAAACCTCCCGATCCACTTCTCTGGGCCCAAACGCCTCCCAGAGTCAGCTCTGCGCGACGACGCGGAACTCGAGCCCCTCCTCCCGGGAGGAAGTAGGCGTAGGTGACTCCCAGCCGAAAGAGCGACGGAATTCGGACCAATAGCGACAAAGGTGGACTGACAGAGCCGCCAATCACAAGGCAGAACTGGGATGATCAGGCCGGGGCGTGGCGGGAGAACCCAAGCTCCGCCCGACATGACTCCGCCCCCAGCTGGAGGGAAACAAGCGAGCGTGCGCGCCTCCGGGGTCTCCTGGGAGGAGTAGTTCTCCCGGGTCCGCTACACGGACTTCTGGGAAATGTAGTTTCTGTTCTGTAGGCAGGACGGAAGACGCGGGGGAGGCCCCTTACGCAAACTACAATTCCCGGCGGGGAGCGCAGTGAAGGGGGTGGGACCTGAACATGGCGGCGGTGGTAGCTGCTACGGCGCTGAAGGGCCGTGGGGCGAGAAATGCCCGCGTCCTCCGGGGTAAGGAGAGGGACCCTGGGGAGGGCAGGGCGCTAAAAGATCCCATTCCCTTCACATCCCACCCGGCACGACAACAGGAAATCAGGCTGCTAATTGCTGCCCACACCGCTCTGCAGGATCTTAGAGAGTCTGGGGGTGAAAGATGCTCTAGAGGTCACCCAATCTAACCCCTGCGTTCAGGTTACACAGCATGTCTAGGATCTTGCTGCTAGAGGGAGTTCCGAAGGAGCCTTTAGTCTCCCGCGTTCCAGGAGTTTCATACTCACCGCAGTGCAGAGGAAAGAGCGCTGGGCTTCTGGTGGCTTGAGTTCTAGCACTGGGTAATTAGCAGTTTGACCTTGTGCGGAGCAGATCGTCTCTCGGGGCTTCAGTTACCTCTTCTATAGTACGAGGGGATGGAGTTAGCTATCCTTTGGAATAGCTAAGGTCCTGCAGTTTTAAAAGAGTTCCCCGGATTTCCTTCATACGTATGTCTCCGGTGAGTCTCTCTGCAGTCCTTCCCAACCTATCTTCTGAATAGAAAGAACAGCAGCGAAGCTCGCTGTCCTGGTACCAGGATGAGGAGCCCGCAGTGACGTGGAAGTAGCTTCTAAAGGTGTCACCTCGATGGCGATTTTCCCATTTCTCTTTGGATTCTTCACGGCACTTGTTACTCCAAACTGCAGTCTCTCCCCTCCCTCATCCTATGCTGAGCTGCCTTTCGTTCATTCACAGGGATTCTCTCAGGAGCCACAGCTAACAAGGCTTCCCAGAACAGGACCAGAGCGCTGCAGAGCCACAGCTCCCCGGAGTGCAAGGAGGAGCCTGAGCCCCTCTCTCCTGAGCTGGAATACATTCCCAGAAAGAGGGGCAAGAACCCCATGAAAGCTGTGGGACTAGCCTGGTGAGTTTTCACTGCCCCTCTGCCTAGCAGTGGGGAGTGCACTGGAGGGGTGTCGGGACCTAGACACTTGAGTTGCAGATGGTGAGCTGAGTCCAAGGGAAAGGAAGACAGTCTCTGGGTTCAAGAGGTGGAATCTCAAAGTGGGGGAGGGAGGATGGGAATGGGACAATGTGTAACATTGGGGAGACAGTGACTTTACTGTGGAGCAAGCTGAGCTGATCTGGTTTGAATTTGGGTCATTGGCTTCATCCTTCCTATTGGGAGCTGGGGTAAGATCCCAGTCTTAGTAATTAATTAAAATTGTGTTAGAATATGTTGTGTAGAAGCTAGAAATGGTTCTGTGAATTTATTTGCTTCTGATTCTGGCTTTAATACATATTATTGGTCAACATTAAAGGAAAATGAAGGGAAATTAACATTTTTTTCCAGCAAGTGCCTGAGGCATGACAGTACTTTGCCATATAAGTGTTTTAAGCTTTCTGAGGTAAACATTGCACTTCCATTTCACCAGGGAGGGAACTGAGGCTCCCAGCTGGGATTCTCGCCAGGTCATGACTTCATGTTCTTTTGACCCTTACCAAGACCCTCCCTTCAAGTAGTAGTTGCTCAGATTAAGAAAAAGACTTGGTTAATATACCTTAGAGGTTAAGACATGCTTAGCACTCTTAAAATCCTAAGTTCAATCTGCAGCACCAAAAAGAAAAAAGAGGGGTCTGGGAAGGGATGTGAAGCAGTTTAGGCAGAGGGGACCTTTGCAGACTCAGAGGGCTACTTACACTATCACACATCAGCGGTCAGCAGGAGTGAGGAGGCCCATGAACATCAGCCATAAAAAGAGGAACGAAGAGGTAGGCAGGACCACACAGGGCCTTTACTGCCATGCCTAGGAGTTGGCATGGATATAATAGAGAGCTATTACAGTGTCTTAAGCAGGCAGCAGCAGGATCAGATCAGTGGGGTCCCTGCAGCAGCCAGCACAAAGGCCAGCAGGACAGCTATCACCACAGCGTTTGTACACTTGGCAAAGCTGGACTGATTCTTCCAGCTCCTCTGGCTCAGTCCCTGCCCAAACCCGGTGCACATCTCCCCATCCCTAGGGCCATCGGCTTCCCCTGTGGTATCCTCTTCTTCATCCTCACCAAGCAGGAAGTGGACAAGGACCGTTTGAAGCAGATGAAGGCTCGGCAGAACATGCGGGTTTCCAACACGGGCGAGTATGAGAGCGAGAGATTCAGGGTTTCCTCCCAACAAGCCCAGTTCCCTGAAGTTGGGTCTGGTGTACAGAACTGAGTGAGGATCACTGCAGCCTTGCACTAGACTGTTGACTGGAGTTCTGTGTGGCTAATTGTGGTCATTTCCCGAGGCCCACCAGAGGGCGCATGATGCTCAAGCTGCTGCCAGCACCCACCTCTTCCACACAGAAGAATCAGCCAAAGGCAAATAAAGTTATTTAAGTACTGGCGTGGAAAGGAAGCAGGACTGAATTTGTAAGCCCCAGGGAGGGGAGGGGCAGAGTGGGGCTGGCTGCTCATCCCTGTTCTCTCAAAGACCTGTGTTCCCAGCTGGGTGGTGAAATAACCAGACTTAAGTGCGACAAGCTTAGGTACAGGCTGTAGAGACCCAAGCCTTCAGAACCACTGGTCAGGAAGGCAGGTTCCCATGTAGCCTTAAACTAGTTCAAATCAGTCAGGCATGGACATCTTTAATCTCAGCACTCACTTGAGTATGAGGCCAGGGTGGTCTGCATAGTTCCAAGACAGCCAGAATAACAGAATAAAGAGACCTTGTCTCAACAAAACAAAACAAGAGAAAAATCAAAGGCCACATTCAGGGCACGATGAAAAAGCATCCAAATATGTCAGCCACTCTGGTCTTCATTTTTCTCATTTGTAAGAGAAACTAGTTTCCAAGAGAAATTCCAAACCCGTGGCCTAGCCCCTTTCCTGCCTGGAAAAAAAAAATGTTATATAAAGACACAGCTTCCTGGGGAAGTTAAAGCTAGGGAGCTTTTACAAAGGGTTCACGACACAGATGTGCAGATTTGAGCTCCTTTCCCCAGCCAGCTTTTGTCATTTCAGCAGCCTGTCTCTCCCGTCACCAAGAACTGTCCACAAAAATTTGCTTGGTTCCGTAGAACTGGCTGGAGACTCAGCCTGAGATGCAAAGGAAGTGGACAGTTTGGCCAAAGCCACCATCTTACAGTGAAGAAAGCCACAGCTACACAGGGTCTCAATGCCAAACATAAAACTTTATTACATTTCTAGTTGTGTCCCTCTGGGATATATTCAGAATCAAACATTGGACAGAACAGCTCTAATTATGTTCCTGGGCTAGCAGGGTTCCCACCTCACCTGATAAACTGGCTTCTGTCTCCACCGCGGTCAGTGCCAGCTGGGGGCACTTGGATTCTACAGAAAGTGGTAGCTGGCTTGGAGAGGGGTTCTAGTCTTAAAACCTCCCAGCAGGAGTTCAGAACAGACTGAGCTGGTGTTAGAAGGGACCGTCACTAGGTACCAGAGTGGGCTTTAGTGTTTCTCAGACCAGAGAGGGAACCCAAGGCACTTTCCATGTCCCGATCTGTCTCTTCTCCTAGACTCCTTCCCAGCCACTCAGGATCCTACAAAGCACCTCACTTGCTGACCTTCGCCTCCCACCGTCTTCTGAGTGTCTAAGCAGAGAAAGCCTCAGAAGGCCCTGAGCACTCTGGGCCTAGATAGTAGGCAGGATGGGTGCAAGCCAGGTGGATGCCGTTCTCAGCCCCCATACTGAATAAGCTTTGCTCACTGTCTTCCCCTAACCCAGATAAATAATCTATACATGTTACTGGGGTTGGAGCAGGGAAACTGCAGGGCACAGATCTCTCCCAGCTTCCAGAGCTAAGAGATGCCAAGCCTAAAGAGTTCAGACGGAGTAAGTGGCCCTTGAGTAATGGAGCTAGGGACAAAGCATCTGGCTTCATTGGATCCAGGAGGGGAACAGCTCCAGCTCCCTAGCCTAGAACCCTGTGGCCGAGGTGGGATGTGAGCCTCTTCATCTTGAAGCTCCTATGTTCACAGGCTCCCCACTCTCCCCACCACACACTGAAAGTTTGGTGTATGCTCATTGTGGGTCAAGGGGAGGAAATACAACTTCAGTCTGGTCCTTACCAAGTCCACCAAGGACAAGAGTTGCCAGTAACTCCAGCACCCTTGGTTCTCACATAATACAGCCAGAGGCCCTCCCATCCCCAGGACAGAGAGGAAACTGGGCAGATTACTTGAGGGGAGAAGGGACCTGGGCCCAGCCCAATAGGAAAGGGTGAGTCCCAGCCCAGTGAAGGGGATAGCTCTCAGTCTCGACTCCCCACCAGCTGGAGCACAAAAGTGAAGATGTAGACTATATCAGTGTAGATCTGCAGGGCACCTGTGATGTAGTCCTCTGGGCTGATGGTGTGCTTCCGGTTCCCTAGGACCAGCTGTGTATCGTAAGCCAGGAACTGCAGGGAAATCAGACGTGAGTGCCCAGGACCTCAGAGTGCAGAGTTCATCTCTGGTTAGCAGAATGTCCTGAGAGCTGAGCTGTCCATCCTGCTTGCTAATGGACTCACTAAGGAGTAGTGTGACACGGTCTCTGCCCTTGAGCTGTTCACTTCTCTATCTAAGAAGGCTGACACACTGTTGTTACACAGCAGGGAGTGTGAATAAAAGACAACAGGGATGCCAGAAACTTCTAGAAGCTCTAAATAGGAAAGAACAATTGTCCAGGGCCCTGCCCCACCTTCCAAGCTGCCTAAATTCCATCACTACCCTTTCAGCTTCCCCTCCCAGAGCAGGGACCAAACTTACCAGAGTGAAGCAGATGGCACCCAGAGCGGCATAGACCATGTGGAGCCAGTAAATCTGTGAAATAGCACAGGACGGCATTAGGAAGCCAAGCTAAGCACAACGGAAGCAGGCCCTCAAGACCCAGCTGACCGAACTCCACCAGCTGAGCAGGGAGATCAGGGAAGCTACCTCTCCAGGGTCCCCTACCCTGCCTCTAGATCCTGGGAGAAACTGAGAATGTGATTTATTTGCCAGAGAGAGCAGAGACTGTGCCACAAAATCCATATAAAACCAGTCACGGCACCCTTCAGCCCAACTGAAAGCTAGTCAAAGTACAGGAGTGTTTGAAAACACGGCAGCTGAGTAGAACGAGCTCAGGAGGGGTGGGCTCAGCAAAGCAGCTCACCGGCTCCTGCAATCCACTTCAGGAACAGCTTAGAGAGGCCCTCAGCAAACTTGAGTTGCCTGCGACCCTGCTCAACACCACTGCCAAATGCCTGTGTGCAGGCCAGGACCAGCCATGGTGGGGCAGGTAGCACCCGCATCTTGGCCCTTCCCCTTCAGCCCCATGCTCTCCCTTTGACTGATTGGAAGCAGAGATGTATCAGAACCAGTGATCCCAAAGCCCCTTACTAGGCCTTTAGCTTTGCATCGCAGAACCTGGTCTCAGCTAACCTACCATTTCCTGTAGAATTCAGTGGTGCTATCTAGGGCCCAAAGGGCTATGGCTTACCATCTGCCTGAGTGAAAAACCCTAAAGGATGGTATTGTGTTGCTGGCACTATTCAGTGGAGGGGTGTGGGAACCAGAGCCCACTCCTGCACTACAGGAAGTCTGCTGGCTGGGTTCACTGCCTGCCCCCATGTCAGGACACTCACATATTTGAATAACAGCACAATGCTAGTGACAATCCCAGTGACCATCAGCACAATCCCCAGAACACAGAAGAGGCCTGTACACGAGGTGAAGTCCACCTAGAAGAAAGGGAGGAGGAGGACCTGTCAGATGACTGCCATCCTCAGCATCCCAGAGGACTGACCCTGCACCTAGTCAGGGAGTCAGCACTGCTCCTCGGGGCATGGCAGTGACAGTGATATGCTAAGGACACATACAGGAGACAGCCTGGCAGATCAGACATGAGAGCTTGGCATTAGACTAGGGAAACCCCCGGCCCACAAGGTTCTGGGCCCTCCCAGGCCTGCCCAAGCGCCAAACCCAAAGGTGTATGTGAAGGGCAGGGTGGCCAGGGAAGGGCCTTCTCCATCCTCACCTTAGTCTGGAAGCAGAAGATGGTAACAGAAATGGATACCACAGCAGTGATGATCATCGCTATGATGACGGCTTTGGTTTGGTACATACTGGGGCGAGGGAAGGGTTGAAATGGCACAGAATCATAAGCCATGAATGTAGAGTCCCTATGTCCAGGATCCCACAGTCCATCCAACCCTTCACAATACTCCCTTCCCAAGAGTATGGAGGAATGTCCCTGAACATACCTGGAAATGGTGCCTGTCATAAAGCCCAAAGCCAGAGTCTGAGGGAAGGAGAGAAACAAGGCCAAGAGTTAAGAAGAGCAAGTGTCAGGCTCTGAGGCGCAGGTGCAGCCCCGACACTGGCCACCGTGGCCCTGCCACAGCCGGGGAGAGATGTGGCTGTACTGGAAAGAACAGCCACAAAGGAAAACAAGGACAGGGCCAGGTAAGGGGAATAGACAACCAGGGACATCTTTCCACAAGGTGCCCCCAACTCCTCTCTGAGAGAGGCCTCCCCTCCCCTTCTAGACTCACAAAGAGGGTCAGCAGGATGATGTTCCATGGGAACCGGCGCCTGGAGAGAGAGACACACACCCTGGTTAACCTCCCTTGGGCCCATCAATCTTAGCAGTTCCTTCAGCAGAAGGAAGTTCCTGGGGAGTGAGCCTTTCCCTTAGGGAGAGTACCCAAGTGTTTACACAAGGCTAACCTGGGACAGACCCGCCTGTGGAGCCAGCAAAGCCTGGACTTGTGAGCGCGCACGCGGCCTCTGTGACTATGACAGTTCCTCAGCCTCTGCACCTTGAGTTCTTCCTGACAGAACTTCGCCTTTTGTATTTTATTACTTGGGTGTGTACACACATGCATCACAGGACACATGTGGAGGAATCACTCCTTTGCAACATGTGGGTCTTGGGCCTCAATCTCTGCTCTTTAGGCATAGTGGAAAGTACCTTTACCTATTTAGCCATTTACCTCCTCCCTTTTTGTCTTTCTTGTTTGTTAAATGCTCAAAATGCTGAGTATCTTGTATGTATGATTCTTACATCTCTTGTGAGGATGATAGATAGCTAGGTAGGTGTCACGCACTGCTCTAACCGTGACCGCTTCCTCCTCGTACCCAGGTCTCTTGCCACTGCATGAACCCTTTTCCTCTCAAAATACTTTACACCTGTCCCAATCTCCGCCTCCTCTTGTCTGGGTTCCCAGCACTCACCTGGGTCCCTGGCAGCAGGCAAGGGTCAGGTAGGTGACGATGAAGACAGCACTGGGGGAAGAGATGGGACATAGCTCTAGGCCAAGCCGCCCTGGGCCTGCTTCTAGCCCTCTTTGGGCAGACTCTCAGCAGCCTAGGCTTCTTGACAAACTTTCTTTGTAGAAAGTAAGGGCAAGATTCTCAGCCAGGGCATTGAGAAGCCTGGAACAGGGTTTGGACCAGAAGGAAGTGTAGGGTGATCATAGATACTGAGTAAGAGAGCCTGTACCATGAAACCCACCACCACACATCGCTCTGACCCTGTTCTAGCATTTTGTCATGTTACTCCTCTTCAGGTGACCCCCCAGCCCCTGCCACCTGGACACTGGCACCAGCTTCTGGGAAGGCCTCTCCTAGGGCCTATTAACCCCTGCCCTGAACAAAGCTGGTCAGCCTCCTGCCCCCACCTCCCCTCGCAGCAGCAACACCACGCACTCACTAGGACACGTAGTACACAGCCACATTCCTCCTCACGAATGCACTGACTGGTTCCCTGCGAAACAGGATGCCAAGAGGAAGTCATACAATGGATTGTCTGCCTCCAGCTGAGAGCCACCCCTCCATGGACAGCCTAGCAGGTGACCCAGGCTGGGAAAAGGAGAGACTCACACAAAGGTGAAGATAGCAATGATGGCCACCGTGATGAGCAGCTGAACGGAAATGATGGAATAGACCTAGAACAGACAGCCAGGGATATAACTCACATCTCATACCGGCCTCTCCCTGGAGGACAATCAGTGCCAAGGCTCCTGCCCCCACCTACCGACCCACCCCCGTTCTGTAGGGCAGGATCTCTTTAGTTTGGAAGGCTCTGGCTGGGGAGGGCGCAGTGGTTGAGAGCATGTATGGCTCATGGATCTGAGTTCAGCTCCCAGCACCTACATCAGGCGGCTCACAACTATGTACCTCTAGCTCCAGAGGATCTGACGCTCTCTTCTGGACTCCTTGGATACTAAACACGCACGCACACACACATACAAACACATACACACCTTAATTAAAAATAAAATCTGTCTTGAAAAGATAAAAGAATAACTGTAATTTGGAAAGACTCCACTTTCTGAGCCCTGAGTCAGATTCTTCCCTGACTGCCGACTGCCTCTCCAGCTGTTTCTCGGCCCCTTTTCTCCTATCCACCATCTAGCTAGCTTATTGTAAGTTTAGAGTTTACTGCTCTCTCGCCTTGCCTGCTCCGGTACTGAGAGTGGTTCTCTGTTCAAGGGCTGAAAGAAGGGATGCGTGGTGGCTTAGAGACAGCATGCTCATTCAGTTCCCAGCTGCTTGCTGTCCAACAGAACAGTAGGCAGAGGGGGAGAGCAAAATACAAGTAGATTTTTCTAGGTGGACTCCAGCATCCCAAAGGGAATCATAAAGAGGGGGATCCTCTCTGAGGAGGGGTACAGAACTACAAGGAGGTAGGTAACTAAGGTGTTTATGTGGGAATGTGTACCTGTGCCTAGCCTCCCCCTCCCCCAAGCTCCAGCCCCTGTCTCACCTTTCGGATGAAGTTATGTCGGACTTTCCGGTCATCCCATTCTCCAGGGCCAAAGTTGTCACTTACTGCTCTCTCCTCCCCACCATAGTCATGGCCTGGGACCAGACACAGATCATGTCAAACCAACTGGGGACCTAGGACAGGTAGCCTCCATCTCAAAGAACCCCTGACCCTGTCTCAAAGGCTCAGGTACCTCTGTTCAGAAGACACATTTGTAACTCACAGATTCCTTTATCAAGCTAGAGTTCCCTGGGCACCCTCCGAGTAACCCCAGCTGGGCTGTCAGCAGGCATCTGCTGCAGGCTCTGTGCCCAGCCCATCACTGGGGGCGGGAAAGTGGCATCACCATCTAGGGAGTAGAACTGGATGGCAGAGCCTTGGGGTAGAGGGCCAGAGAAAAGGAGGGGAGACGCACATAGACAGTGGGCACAGGAGTTCCAGGTCTTGGTCTGTAGCAGGTTCACAGTGTACATAGTACCTGCAAGTGTCACCTGTAAGTGATATCTTAAGGTCTGCCTCAGAACACGTGTCCAGGTAGGAGTTGGCCACACACTGGCTCTGGGACACTGAGGCTACTGCAAGCCACCAACATTCCTTGGATGCCTCTTTGGGAACTGCTTCCAAAATCTACCCAGAATGAGGTGGGGTACAGCTCATAGGCAGAATACATGCTTAGCATGTAATGATCTTGAGTTCAATCTCCCATACCAAAAAGAAATGCAAAATCCACCCCCCACCCCGAAAAGAGGCTTACTAGAGTCTAACCTCACCTTCACTGACCAACCATGACATTTTGGCTGTTGACAAAAATCAGACTGTATATAAAGGATGGAGATGTCAGCCCTAGGATATTAAAAAGAAGTGCTTAGGGTTCCTAAGGAAGACATGGTGCCCACACACAGTGGCAACAGCCTTGTTGAGAAATAGAAGTGGTTCCTTAGGCAACTACTTAGAAGCCATTAATTCACCCAGCTATCTTCCCGGGGCTAAGTTCTGGTATATGTCTTATGGCCTCAGTGTCCTTACTGAATACGTAGGTCAGCAACTGGCTGGAGGGAAGAACAGGAGGCTAAGGGGAAGGTGGGACAGGCAGAGGAAAGGGGTATCAAAGAGGATGGAGATGGAATGTAAGGGCTCCTTGGGCCCCAAGTCTATCTTGTCCCATCCACCCCCAGCTACCCTCCAGGACTCACCGTAGTTCATGGGCGTTGGATGGATGGGAGGCATCGGCTGTGGGTAGCCAGCAGGGTGACCGTAACCAGGTTGGGGGTAGGCGGGGTAGGCAGGGTATCCACCTGGCAGGACGGACGGCTGCCCGTAGCCCCCAGGAGGTGGAGGGCCAGGGTACAGGGGGTTGCGGTCCTCATAGGGAGGCGGGGCAGTGGGATTGGACATGGCCACTCAAGGGCTGAGGGGAAACCCCAGCTTCTGGGACCTGCAATAGGAAACAAGCAAGCAGTCATGAGTTCTTGGTCACTCACTCCACCCTTGCTTCCTTACAGGCTGTGTCTCTAGGTCACACATACCACTCACTGCCCACAGGCCACCACCCCACTGGGCCAGCCCCTGGCTTTTATACTCTCTCACAGCAGCCTTTATCCGGGAAGGGCCTCCCCTTCCCTGCCCTGCTTGTTCCCCGGCCACAGTAGGAGTGGGGATTAGTCAGACACCCAGCGTCACTGCTAAGCATCAGAACCACAGATGAGAACGGCCCCATGGGGGAACTCCCTGTTCTCCTTTAAGGAAATCTTGCCGCGGTGGCTTGACAGCAGAACCAGGGAAGAAGCCGAATGGGCCCTGGCAGAGCTTCCTGGTGAGTCACAGTGCTGGCCAGCTGGGACCCTCTGGAGGGTCAGCCCAGCCCCCATAGCAGCTGGCTGGAGCAGCAGGCTTGAGCGCCAGACACGGGGTGGAGCCAGGCTAGAAGCTGAGCAGGAAGGAGGAAAACAAGCCTGCCACTGTGCCAGAACTGCCAGGCCCCACGGGAGGGCGGGGCAGGCAGGAGACAGGACTTTCAGGTTCCCGCCACAGAGGCATGTGGCAGCCTGTGCCTGCTGCTCCCTTCACTGGCCTGGTCTGGGAGCAGACACTGCTCCAGAGCTCCCTGGAAAGGGTGTCTCTGGGCTCTGGCTCTTGCTGCAGCAGTGGCAGCGTCAAGAAGAGCCATCTAAGGAGGGAGGGCACAGGATGGAGTGCTTCTGACAGGAGACTTCTAGTCAGGGAGCAGGGCACTCCAGATGCTATGCTTACTTCAAGTGAGCCTCAAGGCCTACCATAGCGAAGTGGCTCCCACTGTATAGATGCACAGCTTAGGAGCACTTTGAGGTCTTGGTCTACGTCCTTCGTGTTATGCTGTTATGCTTGGTCTTTAGGCCTTCTTTGTGACGTGTGAAGCCTGTGGGGCTTCTGAGATGGTAGAGATGAGGACAGACAAGCTAAGGACGAGCTGTCCTTATTTCCGTCATAGAACCACCCGTTCCTGTGTATACCCCATGACAGAGTCACCCCTGCCTTACAGGGAAGACCCCCAAAGCTGAGGGTGCTGCTGGAAGCGCAGCAGTCCCGGCTTCTCCTTTCAGGGCACCCAGTGCGGCTCAGAGATGAGATAGAGGGCCTTCCCTTCATCTCTCAGGACAACAGGAGTTATTCACAAGGGAACATGGTCAGTATCGAGTAACAGGCCAGGTCTGCAAGAGCTGGGCACACTGGGGAAAGCTGTCCTTCATCTCCCCAGAGAGAAGAGAGCCCTTCTTGACAGAGTATGAGAAGGGAGCCAGGCAGTGAGCAGGGCAGAGCCCTGGGGAAATGGCTACCAGTAGTGAAGAGTGAATTTAGGACCCAGCCATTGGTTTGGAGAGGTCTGAGGCTATGGAAGGACAGAATAATCACAAACAAGATAAAAGAAGCAGGGTCTTTCCTGTCCCATCCTCTGGAGCAAAAAGCTTCTTCTCCTAGACGCTACTCCCTCCCCTTCCAGGGTCCCCTTCTGACTCCACAAAAAGGATGGCATCCTAGTGGAAGGAAGAGGACAAAGGTTGCCTTTGGTGCAGATGTGTCTGTCATTTCATTCTGGCCCTCATCTCAATACCCTGGTCTATCTGACATCCACCATTGGGGTGGTGGTGCAGGCTGATGGCTATACAGCCCCAAGAGGCACTGCCATGAAAGGCCCTGTCTTCAGAGTCCCAACAGTGCCACCACAATGACCTGGCCCTTCAGAAGATATATGTGAAATGGGGTGGTTCAGTGAGCCCCAAGACAGCTCTAGGAGCCCTGTCTGTGACCTTGGGAAACAGACTATTCAGGGCTTGCCCTTTGCTCAGCAGACAGCTGCCCCTCCCACTTCCCAGAGCAAGGTGCTGTAGTGATCTGGGGGTGAAGTGTGACTCACTGCCTGGGATGGGGCTCCAGGGTCTAGAGTAGTTCAGCTGCTGACTCATGGTCTCCCTCCTGCCCTCCCTAGCCCTGCCCTGTGTGCTTGTGGTCAGAGGAATTCGCAGTGGACCTGGCTGATCCAAGTATAATTAATTGTCTGAGTCCTTAGCCACCTGCCCCTTTGAACCAGAGATGTTGCTATGCATCAGTATCCTCACCTGGAAAATGGGTTCAACACCAGTGCAGGGGGTGGGGGGTGGGGGTGGGAGGTACCTCCCAAGGAACTGTAAAAATGAAAAGAACTCTCAGAACAATGCCCAGCAAGGATCCTTCTGGCTGTTTTCAGCTGTGACCTCACTAACTCCTTAGAGTAGCCCAGCAGGTGAGCATTGTCATTACAAATAAAGACACTGAGGCTTAGGAGAGTAAAGAGAGCTGGCCAGGATACCCCACTGGGTATGAGGAAGTCAAGGCTTGCCCCCAAGGCCAACTCTGCTGTCTCACCCATCTACCTTAGCTTTGGTCTAAACTCCTCCAGCAGTGACAACAGCAGGCTTACACAGAAATGGATACCCAACCATTCACCTTCCCCACAGTGGGCACAAGGGAGGAGACTCATAATGTCAGAATCTAGGACACCCATCCACTTAGGACAAGCTGATCCTAGGCCACAACACAATCCTGGCTGTCTGACCTTGGGTGCAGGAGAGTCAACCCACTGTGTTAGTACCAGCCAGGAAGTTGCCAACCTCGGCCACACTCACCGGTCATGGCAAGGACAACACCTGTCAGAGCAGCAAGAACCTCTGACACCCAGAACCCCTAATTTGGCTTCTATGCAGGCCCCAGCTCCTCCCCAGCCTCCTCCGCGAGGGGCTGAGGTCTGAGCTAGCATCACCGTAGGGAAGTGGCCAGCCACTCTTCTTGCGAAACTGAGGCACAGGGACTAGAAAAGAACAAAAGGTGGGAGGAAGGACAAGGATAGAAGAGCCGAGGAGACAGAGTCCAGATGAGGCCGGAAGCTAAGAACTCAGGTCTTTTGAGCTCATCCAGGGGCTGTGAGGGCTTCACAGGTCCCAGAGCTACAGAGACCCGCAAGCATTCGCCTAAGTTAGACACCCAGCTTCTCTGTGAGCAAACGCCAGCTTGTGATCCAGACTGTGTCCCATCCTGGCAGTTCTGTGTCTCAGCTCGTATCTCTCTTAGGTAATCCATCCCATCTCGGGGAAAGTACCAGAGCTTCTCCCTGGCTCAGTCATGGTGGCCACAGGAGTGTGTTTTGGGCCCAAACAGCAGGATTTGTTGATGGCCAAGGTTTTCAATGTAGAATCTGGGGACGCTGTTCCCCACTAGCCCCCCGGGTTGTGTCAGGGGCTGACTCTGTACCTGGCCTACTGAGGTCAGATTCTGGCTCTGGCTCTCCTTGGCCATATGAAATGTTAAGAGTCTGGAATCTGTAGAAAGAAGGCTGAGCTACTGGGGTTACAGCACAGAGTGTGTGTTGGAGGGAAGGGCAGAGAAGAGCAGCTGACTGGCCCAGGCAGCTTGCCCTCCTGAATGCCAGGAACTCATGCCCAGACTAGAATGGAAAGAATTGCTCAGTGTGCATCTCAGGAAGCTCCACCCCCACCCCCAGGTCTCCATGCCTAGCTTCTTCCCTCCTTCTTCCCAAGAGAACACCTCCCACCCCAGCATAGAGCCACCAGGACACAGAAGAAAAGGAAGCAACCAAGAGCATCTAAAGCAGCCATCAGGCTGGATTATGGGGAAAAGGAACCCAGAATCAATTTCATACTCTTAGGGTGCCCTGGCCTAGGGCCTAAGAGGTTAAGTAGAGGGGTCCAAACATTGAAGTGTCAGCTCAAACCAGGAAATTTAAGCGCTCCAGCCCATGACAGGGCCTCTTGGCCAAGAATTTGGAACTTCTAAGGCCAGGTATGGGGCTTCTTGCCTTCAATTCTAGCAGAGGCAGGCTGGTTTCTGTGAGTTCAAGGCCAGCCTGATCCACACAGCAAATTCCAGGCCAGCCAGGAAATGAGAGTGAGTTGCTATCTCGGGGGGGGGGGGGGGGATAAGTACTTTAGAACTTCCCTTCCTAGCTTGACCCAGCAGGAAAGCCACAGGTGACGAGCAAGCCACCCATTTCCAGTTCCCTCAGGATTTCCTGTTCACACTGTGCAACCCATTTCTTCCCTCCAGGCTCCAGACCACTCCCTAGGTCCCACCTCTAGAATTCCTCTGTCTGGCTCCACAGAAACAAGTCTGAGTCCTGGAAAGTAAGGAAAGGCCCAGTCCTGTGGCTCGTTGCCACCCTCATCTTCTGTCATAGGATTGTAATCTCAGAGGTCCCAGCCACACCACCAGTCAGAGTGGCCAGGGTACACAGATAAGGAAAGAGGGCCAGGCGAAGTGGCTCAAGCCTTTAATCTTAGCACTTGGGAGACCAAGGCAGGCAAATCTCTGAGTTCAAGGTCAGCCTGGTCTACACGGGGAGTACCAGGACAGCTAGAGATAAATATAGTGAGAAACATAACAAAAAAGAGGAAGCCATTAACGGGGCTGCTGCCATTTCTGACACAAAGGCCCTACCTACCCCATTTGTGTCTCTCCGGTCTCCAGGTTTGGGGGGGGGAATAAGCAGAAGAACAGGATTATTAAACAGACCACGGTGGAAAATCACAGAGGGGTGGGGAAGGAAAACAACCACCCAGGAGTGGTAAGGTCAGTACTTACTAAGCAACTAAGCCAAATGCAACTAAGGTACCTCTTGATGCTCACAAAAGATCACTCTGCCAGCCGGGTAGTGGTGCATACGACTTTATCCCAGCACTTGGGAGGCAGAGACAGGTGGACCTCTGAGTTCGGGGCCATCCTGGTGTACAAGAGCTAGTTCCAGGACAGGCTCTAAAGCTACAGAGAAACCCAGTCTCTAACCCCCCCCTAAAATCACTCTGCCAATAAAAAAAAAAATGCTCAATTTGCAAGCCAGGAATGGTGGCACATACCTGTAACGCCAGCACTCAAGAATCTAAAGCAGGATTGTTTCAAGTTCAAAGCCAGCCTGAGCTACATAGCAAGACCCTATCTAAAAAAAAAAAAAAAAAAAAAGTGAAATTTGCAGGGTGGGGGAGTGGTGTTAGAATCTAAAGGCCCAAGAAAGGCAAATGGCAGAGATGATCTGAACTTCTTGTCTGATTTGGGGTGCTTTTACAGCTGCTGGGGAAGACATCTGAGGCACCCTCACCTGGTGGGGGCGCACAGGGCTGAGGGTGAGGTATAAAGATCGGCAGAACTGAGTGCACAGTGGATATGGATTCCTTTTCCCATCTTTGCCTAAATCTCCATGCTGGGAACAGGGTTGGCACTGGCTCCAGTACATGAGCTGGATAGGTCACTTCCCACTTCCAGACTCCATTTTTACATCTGTTAGATGGGTAGTATCCTGGGCTGAAAAATCAAAATCCACTTCAGCCCTGCCAGTTAAATTCTGCATAAACATGCTAACAGAACAGGAAGCTTCAGGGCAGAATGGCATACCCCCGCCCCAGGAATCTACATACTGGATGCCTCTCATAATGTGTGAGACCTGTGCAGAGGCAGAGACACATAGCAAGTTCTAGGCCATTAACTCATTGTCTCCTGAAGTGCTCCCAGAAGGCTTCGCTCTTCACAGCCTGTGTGACGCTGACCCAGGCCCGTCTCCCTCACCCTTCTCTTAAACGCCTGTGCTCCCATCAGCCCGCTCCCGAGAACTGCACTAGGAATGAGGCAGAAGGTCTAAGCAGGCTGCCAAGCCTGACAACCAAGTGGTGAAAGGAGAGGACCGAGTCCTGCAAGTCGTCCTCTCCACATGCAAGCACTCACTTCCACACACAAATAAGTATACACAGTTTTTAAAAAGAACCACACAGGAGCATGAGCAGAGTAGTGTACACCTGTAATCCTAGCACTGGGCTGGCAGAAGCAGGAAGATCCCAAGTTCAAGACTAGGGCCACAGGAAGTACCTGAGGGTAGGGGGACCAGTTCTCAAGGAATCAGCTGAGTGCTAGGGTCCTCTGGAGGATCCTCCCCGCCCCTTAGTTCCAGCTGCTCCTTGAACCTCCCTGGGGGGATTTTTTCCATGGAGGAAAAACTGTGTCTAGCCAGCACAGGCCCAGGAGAGGAGCATCCCCACACATCACCCCGTGTCATAGAAGCGCACCGGTCATTCTACATAAGGAAGCCTCACCTTCCTCCCTAACTGATGCATTAAATCCACAAGAAGTAGAGACCTGTGGACTTCTGCATCTTTCTCCTACTTCAAAACCAGTCCCCACCTCTCAGGCTAGGGCTGGAAGGGTCTGTCAAGGTCAGCTCTTCCTTAGCGTGGCAAGAGAACTGAAGGAACTCTAAAGATAATGTTGTCACCTCACTGTGGCTTGTTGCGACAAGGTCTCACTCTGGAGCCCAGAGCCCGGCTTGCAGTCCTTCTTTTGCCTTAGCCGTCTAAGTGGTATGAGGTGTCTAAGTGGTATGAGGTGCGGTGCCTCAGTGCTGTTACTGCTTTGTTTTGTAAAGCAGGGTCTTCCCCTGTAGCTGGTCTTCAACCCACCACTCTTGTTTCCGTCCATGGCACAAAAGGTACCACACATTCACTCCTGGTGCTTCTGCTCTTTCTTAGCCTCGCCCCGCCCCCACAAGAGGTCTTGGGGTTAGAGGTGCTGTGATGTAGATGGCTTCCAGCTGAGGTCCCCCATTCTTAAGGAGAAGGCTGAGCCAAAGTACCTATTACCCTAGCCCATGACTTGCGCTTCTCCGAGTGCTTGCCAACTAACCTGTCATTACCTCTCTCATCTGCCCAGTTTTACAACAGCGGGCCTGAAGTCAGACAGGAAATCAGGGCCCTTGAAGCATTGGTCTCACTTCCTTTGAAACTGTGAACCAAGACCAGGTCGCCATGACTGGAGGGTGAGGAGATCAGCGCGAGGGGAGGAAGTACGGTGGCCTCTCATGGCAGACACTGCAGCCCAAAGAAGCAGCTGGCTTGCCCGGCAGGCCACCACTGGCCAGGCCAAAGGCACCGGCTTTGAAACCAAAGCTCAGCACTGAGATAAATATTTCAGAGTCCCAGAGAACCAGACACCTAACAGGCCTTCCATGACAGCTCTCCCCACTTAGCCTGTGTTGAGGGTACTCGGGTTGACCCCCAGCCTCGTGGATACCATGCACAGGCCACAATGGAGTGAGTGGCAGGGGAAGGTTTCCTCCCCTCTCTCTTGTTCTGGCTCACTCCCAGGACTTCCCCAACCCGATGTCCCTTTTCCAATTTCCCTCTTTTGTTTTTGTTTTTACTCAGACCTAAAGAGGTCATGAGAGTCAGGCAAAACAGCTTTCACTTGTATAACTCCAGCACTTAAGAATCTGAGGCAGGAGTATTGCAACAAGTTCAAGGCTACACACAAAAAAAGTTCATGAGTGTCAAAGTACTTCCTGGGTGGCTCCTGAACCACAGAACAAGAGAGCAGGGGCTGGGAGGCAGGGCATGTTTGCGCGGGGATGAACTCATCTCTAGACCTAAGGTTTGGCCCACTGGCTTCCACCCTAATCACTGTGCCAGGGCTCCCTCCTTCCACTCCCAACTGAGGTCCTCGTCACCTGTCGGTGCCCAGCCTGGCGGTGCCAGGATACACAGAAACAGCTCCAGGTGGGTGCCAGGCCCCGGGCTGGCTTCCGCCCTCCCTCTTTCCAGCTGAGGGCCATCATAGCCCCCATCTCACTCGCAGCACAGCCACCCTGGGGCCCCGGAGTGGGGGACACGCCCTGCGACAGGCAGGCCTCTCAGCCACTGAGAGAGTACCCTGCAAGACGCTGGTCAGCACTCTGCTGCGCACCGCACGCGGCTGCGCCAGACGTTCGGGCCATATGTCCTGCCCAGGCGCACAGGGAAAGCGAACTCGCAATGACAGAACGAAAAGAACCCACTCTGGCTCGGGCTCGCGACGGGAGCGGGCGGGCCGGCCGCGAGTGCCAGAAAAGTTTGGGCGCCCCGACGCAGCGTCGCCCCAGTCCGCTTCCAGTCCCCGCCGGTCCCGGGTCCCCACCTCCGCCTGCCGCAGTCCCCTGACTTGCCTTCGCTGTTCGGAACCGTGAGATCCGCCTGGGCCGCGGAGGCTGCGAGGACTGGGCTGGGCCAGGCAGCACTAGGACTCGGTGCCCCGCCCCGCCTCCCTCGGCCGCCCAGTGGGGAGGAGCCGCTCTACCCAGAGGCCGGAGGAGCCCGGGGGTCCGCCCCGACCCCAACCGCCAGCCAGGTGTGGGTGGTTCCCATTTACTGGAAACGACGCCGGCTGTCGGCTGTGGACAAAACCCAAACTCACTGGAAGAAAATAACTTCTTTCCACTAATTTCAGACCCCACCCCAGGAGGAAGAGCGAGTTAAGCGTCGTCGCCAGTGTCTGTGTACCACCAGTGCGCAGCGCTAGGGGTTTTAGAGCGAGTCTTGTCTTACAAGTATTGCTCTTTTTATTGGTTTTGTTTTTGTTTTAATTCTGGGGGAAAGGGCGATCTAGCTAAGTACCTCAGGCTGGCCTCCAGCGCTTTGTCACACTGACTCAGTCCGGGTGTTGCAATTACTCACCCTGGTTTCACTTAGTGTGTGTGTGGTTTTGTTTGTTTTTTGTTTTATTTTTTGTCACTAACTGGTACTTCAGCACAACTTTAGGGCCAGGGGCATAGCTGACAAGGTTTCATCCCCAGCATAGCAAAAACAAACAACAAAGAATAGTTTCTCTGGGCGGTGGTGGCGCAGGACTTTAATGCCAGCACTTGGAAAGCAGAGACAGGAAGATTTCTGTGAGTTCAAGGGCAGCCTGGTCTACAGACTGAGTTCCAGGACTGGCTCCATAGCTACTGGGAAAATCTGTCTTGAAAAGCTCAAAACAAGCCAGGCGGTGGTGGCGCACACCTTTAATCCCAGCACTCGGGAGGCAGAGGCAGGCGGATCTCTGTGAGTTTGAGACCAGCTCTGGTCTACAGAGCTAGTTCCAGGACAGGCTCCAAAGCCACAGAAAAACCCTGTCTCGAAAAAAACCCAAAAAAAAAAAAAAGAAAAAAGAAAAACTCAAAACAAAACAAAAAGAACAGTTTCAGTGATGCATAATATTGTATCACACAGCTGTGCTATGTTTACAACAATTTCATCCTACAAGAGTATTTTTGGTCATAAAAACATGTAATAATTATCTGACAATTATGTTCTTTTAAGCTAAATTCCTTTTCAAGTTTGAAACTTTAAATACACAAACAGACATGAGACTCAGAAGCTCTGCTTGGTATCAGTCATGTGTAACTTAATGACAGAGGCGTTAGGTTAGGGAATTTCATTATTGCGCAATCCTCATGAGGTATTTACACTAACAGATCACTGTGTCACTGGGAATAAAAATAGTCTTACTTCAGTTTAGGATGCAAGAAGCCCTGGGTTCCACCCTCACCCCTGCATAAACAGTGTGGAGTAGGGTAAGCCTGTAATAACAGAAATTTTGGGAATGTCAACACTAAAATAACTATTACCTCAAAGAGTCAAATATGTGACCATGGTCAAGGAACACAGATTAGGATATCAAAATTCTGTGTTCCAACATGGTAACAGTCTGATGAAGTTTTTTGTAGGGAGGGTTGATTTTTGTTCTGAGAGTCTCACCATGTAATTGGTAGGCTTGGAATGCAATCTGTAGAACTCATAGACCCGCCTGCATCTGCCTCTTGAGTGCTGGGAATAACAGTGTATCACACAAAACTAGATGGAGTTTTTATACTGGTAGAACCCAAAAAAGTCCCAAGTCAAGGCACTTTTCAAATACATTGTGGGAAAAAGTAAGTAGGCAGTTACGGCAAAATGTAGACACCTCAGCTGTCAATAGGCCTCCGAGCCTATCTGATGACACTCAGCCTTTGAGTTGGTAGAAGGTTTATTGTTAGATCAGACACAGAGATAACAAGGGATGGGTACTTGGGGGCTGAAGATGAAACAAGGGAAATTGTAATTATGCTCTGGGCTGGCAGCATTCCAGCCTCTGCAGTCTTGAAGTTCTAGTCCTTAATTAGCCTGCTCAAAGGTCTGGTGAACGCAGATTTTCTTTCTAGGAACTTTCATTCCTGAGAAGGGGAAGCAGAAGGATCAGGATTATCTCAGCGACACAGCAAGTCTGAGGCCAGCCTGGGCTATAAAGTCCCCCCACCTTAAAAAAAAACAATGATTTTCTGGGCCCACACCATATATGCAGTCCCTTTTAGACCTCATTCTGTGGTGCATGGCTGCACTTCAGAAAGGGGTGAAGTCGTCTTGTTTTGTTTTGTTTTTCGAGACATGGTTTCTCTGTGTAACAGCTGTGACTGACCTAGAACTCACATTGTAGACCAGGCTAGCCTCGAACTCCCAGAGATCCACCAGCCTCTGCCTCCGAGTCCTGGAATAAAGGTGTGCGCCACCACAGCCGGGGTTAAGGGTGTGAAGTGTTAATCCCACAGGGTAGTTACATTTTGATTGCTAGGTTAGGGATTTAGCTCCTCCTGTCCCACCCCTTATCACTCTTGAAAAACCGGCAGAAACCAGGCTGAGTGGCACACACCCCAAATCCCTGCATTCTGGGAGGCAGTATTTGACCTTGAGGTCAATCCAGACCTCAAGGTGAGAATCAGTTTTTTTTTTTTTTTTTTTTTAGAGGCAGGGTTTCTCAGGGCTGGAGAGATGGCTCAGTAGTTAAGAGCATTGCCTACTCTTCCAAAGGTCCTGAGTTTAATTCCCGGCAACCACATGGTGGTTCACAACCATCTGTAATGAGGTCTGGTGCCTGTAAAAAAAAAAAGATTCTGAGTTTTGTCAGGTGGTGGTGGCGCACGCCTTAGGCCAGCCTGGTCTACAAGAGCTAGTTCCAGGACAGGCTCCAAAGCCACAGAGAAACCCTGTCTCTCTCTCTCTCTCTCTCTTTTTGGTTTTTCGAGACAGGGAAAGGAGAACAGACTGCAAGTTGGCCTCTGGCAACAAATCAGTTAATTAATGCGATTTGGGTTTAAGTTCAGTTAGCCAGGTGTGGTGATGTATGCCTTTAATTCCAAGCTTTTGAGAGACAGAGCAAGTACTGGGCCAGCCAGAGCTACATGGTGAGACCCTATCTCAACAAAAGCAAACAAAACCAAACCGTTCAGTAGTATTCCATTCCAGGAGCAGCTACCTGGGTTTGTGTGGTTCCAAAGTCCACTTCCTGCTAGCACAAAGGCTTCTGGGTGGGAGAGCACCTATGCTTAGCTCACCTCTAAGTGCTCTTCACAGCTTGTTGACACTTTTCCCCTTTTAATTTTCTTTGTTTTGTTTTTGTTTTTTTCTGAGACGAGACCTCACTATATAACTCTGGCTGTCCTGGAACTCGCTCTGCAGACCAGGCTGGCCTCAAAGACACAGAGATCCACCTGCCTCTGCCTCCCGAGTGCTGGGTTAAAGGTGCGCGCCACCACCGCCTGATTCAACTGTCTTTAAATTGCTTTTAATTACATCTATTTGTGTGTATTGTGCATGTGTGTGGGTGACTGCTTGTCACATGCCACCTCCACTGGCTTCCAGGATTCACAGTCCTGCCTCCCGAGTGCTGAGTGCTGGGATTACAGGTATGTGCCACCGCCTCAGGAACAAGGATTACAATGAGAAAGCACAGCTAGACACCAAGTGAGGTAGAGGCTGAGCGCCCAGCAGTGGCTCCTGACCCCAGCACTAGGCATTTCTACTCCGGGATTGTCTCCTGCACCCACCCTTGCCCAGAGCAACATTTAGGCAAGAGCTTGTCCAATAGGCTAGAAGGCTTAGCCGCTAGTCCCAACGACCTGCTGTCTTCCCACCGCTGGAGTTAACGTTAAAAACCCATCGGAGGGTTTTTTTTTCCTGCACAGGCCTGAGATCAGCGGCTCCCACATGAAAGCCAGCTGTGGTGCTGCATGCCTGTAAATCCATGGCTGGTTATGTGGAGACGGGCCAAAACAATGAAACCGGTCTCCAAAAAAGTGTGTGTGGGCGGGGGGGGGGGGGGGGGGGGGGGGGGGGGGGGGGCGGAGGGAGTAGCAGAGGAAGACACTGGACATCAACCCAGAGGTAAGTGCACCCCACCCCAACACACACATGCATACGCCACACACAATAAAATACATTTGACAAACACACACCACTCACACATGCAGTATGCATATTATTTGTATAGTGAGGTATAATTTAGATGGAAATTACATATAGGAAATTATATAGGAAGACTGGTCTAGCTCCACTGACAACTCCGACCTTTCGGTGTACCCCAAGTTCCCATCGCCTGTAGACCTCTTTTAGGAAGTCTCCTCTCCTAAAAAGAACACACCAGAAAAAGCACAGTTCTTTTGCTTAGTTTTGGTCTTTTTTTTGCTACAGGGATAGGATCCTACGTGAGTTTTGCAGCCTGCAAGGTTTGGCGGCAGTGTGTGTGTGCGTGCGTGCGTGCGTGCGTGCGTGCGTGCGTGCGTGTGTGTGTGTGTGTGTGTGTGTGTGTGTGTGTGTATGCCTGAGCTATGTAAGGAAACTAGTGGGGCTTTCGCTGTGCCCTGGGGCAAGGCTGCAGGCTTTGGAAAAGCAAGACTCTTGGTTAAAAGCCATTGTTAGAGAACTAGGTAGGTGACCCACGTCTGTGAACCCAGCAGAAAAAGCCTAGGAGTTCAAGGTCACCCTATACTACAAAGCCAGTTCAAGCTAAATACCTATCAAACTATCTCAAAACAAAATGATAAAAAACAAACAAACAGACAAAGACTCAAAAAATAACAAACAATTCCATTTTGTGTAAGTATGCCTCCATTTTCCCAGGCAACATTTTGGAATACTTACCCTAAAAATAGTATTCATTGTTTATCTGAAATTGCAGCTCACCCCGAGTCTGGCAATCCTACAATCCTACTGGAACAGAAAGTCAGGAAGGGGCGGAGGGTGAAAGATAGCAGGCAGTTTATTTCCTGAATGGGAGGAAGCCAAAAGGTTGCTGGTGAGGGGAGAGTCCAGGGAGCCCGAAGGGAATGAGTAAGGGACGGGAGGGAGGGTCCACAGCTTTCTCTGTGACTCTGCCCCTCCGGTCTAGCTGCAGGCTCCAAAATTCCTTCCGCAGCTTTGCGGTTACCTAGGCAGCTTTCACTGAGTTTGCCACCCCTGTAAGATTTTTGATATTTATATCTACTTCCTCAAAGAAGATGCTTTTCTTCTTTCAAAGACGGCTTTGTAGTTATTGGATGGGGAAAACCTTGCACTTTCTCCCGGGACTGGGGACAAAGTTCACTCCTCTACCCTGCCCCGCCCCGCCCCGCCCCATCACCTGGGGGACCGAGAATGCCCTGCCCCTCTTAGGTGGGGTGGGGGAGGGCCACAAGCGGGAACGATACAAGGGGAGAGGGATGAGAAATGGGGGTGGAGGGGACTCTGAGGGTCTTCCTCCTACAAATTAGCCTTGTGTTTTACTTCACACACACAAAAATACCTTTGATCCTGGCAGAGGCAGATCTCTGAGTTTGAGGCCAACTTGGTCTACAAAGCAAGTTCTAGGACAGCCAGGGCTGCACAGAGAAACCCTGTGGGGGGAGGTGAGGAAAAAGAAAAATATGTTTCTTGAGCAATTATATGTTGCAGGTAGTGTTTCTGGGTTTGAACATCAGGTGGCAATTAGGTGAAAATGTGCATCCTAGCAAGGAAACAACAGGCATCAGATGTCAAAACTGATTGATAGAGATCGCTCTGTGTTGAACAGAAAAGGGGAAAAAACTCTGTTAATAAAGTACAGAGCTGGGGCTGGAGAGATGGCTCAGAGGTTAAGAGCACTGGCTGCTCTTCCAGAGGGCCTGAGTTCAATTCCCAGCAACCACATGGTAGCTCACAACCATCTGTAATGAGATCTGGTGCCCTCTTCTGGTCGGCAGACATACATGCAGGCAAAACATTGTATACATAATAAAATAAAATAAAATACTGAGCTTTGCTGGGTATGGTGGTGCACGCCTTTAATCCTTGTACTCAGGAAGCAGCAGAGACGGGGGAGCTTTATCAGTTCAAGGCCAGACTAGCCTAAGGTACAGGTTACAAGTTAGCCAATGCTACATGTTGAGACCTTGTCTCAAAAAAATAAATAAATTTCATTGAATTTAAAATTTAAGATGCATTGATTATAAGTTAGAAATTAACATTAACATTATTATATAATTAATGTTTTTTTTTTCAAGACAGAGTTTCTCTGTAGCTTTGGAGCCTCTCCTGGAACTAGCTCTTGTAGACCAGGCTGGCCTCGAACTCACAAAGATCCATCTGCCTCTGCCTCCCGAGTGCTGGAATTAAAGGCATGTGCCACCACTGCCCGGCTGTAATTAATGTTATATAATAATGTTAATAATAATTAACATTATTGTATGTTGGGAGGCAGAGACAGGCAGACCTCTACGAGTTCTCGGTCAAGGCCAACCTGGTCTACAGGTTTAGTTCCAGGACAGTCAGATCTACAAAACAAGAGACCCTGTCTCCAAAAACAACAACCACAAAAAAACTAACATTTTTGTTAATAAACTTTACTGCACATACTGACAGTCCCGAGTCCTAGGGGTTGCTGAGGCAGGAAGATCAAAAGTTCAAAGTCAGGCTGCGTCTCTGAGACTCTGAAGAAGAGAAGCATGGGGAGCATGGCTCTGTTGGTTGCCTAGCAAACTAGAAGCCCTAGGTTCTGGATCTGTAATCCAAGGTCATCTTTGGCTACTTAGTGAGGTCTAGTGTAGGTTACACAGGACCCTGTCTCAAAAGAGAGGTGGGGGAGGGAGGGGAGAAGAAAAGAGGGGAGTAAGAGGGAGGGTGAGAGCGGGACTGGGAGGACTGGAGAGCGGGACTGGGAGGATTGGAGAGTTCCCCCAGGCTGAGCCTGCAGGGCTGTTATTCCTGGCTCCCTTCACCTCAGGTGCATCTTACCTTCTGCTTTTGCCACCTCTGGGTACTTGAAGCCTTGGGTGAGTCCATTTATGCAACAGACTTTGCAAACAGTCCTGTGGTGCTGTATAACCCAGACCCAAGTGGAAATGGAAGTGAATTATAGAATGAGGAAGCTGGAACCTGTTTGGTATCCACCAAGGCACAGACGTCAGGGCGAGGGCACCCCATCTATCTCCTCTGAACATGGAAATCATCTGTGGTGCTTGTGAAAAAAGCCCAGATCCCCTGGGAGGTTATTTCCCTCCAGACCTGGAAGCCAGCTGTAAGCTGAGGCCCCAGGGAGAGAGTCTCTAGCAACTTCAAGTTCAAAGTCACTCATGGCTGTGGGACCCTGGAGATAGTCTTTAACAACTCTGAGCCTTGGTGGCTTTGTCTGTACAAGGAAGGTAATAATAGAATATGATCGTAAGGATTAAAAACAGTAGTTGTCAGTACTTGGGGCAAAGCTAAAAAAGCCTGGGGCTGGAGAGATGGTTCAGAGGTTAAGAGCACTGGCTGCTCTTCCAGAGGTCCTGAGTTCCCAGCAACCACATGGAGGCTCACAACCATCTATAGTGCCCTCTTCTGGTGTGTAGTCAAACATTCAGGTAGAACACTGTATACGTAAAGAAAAAAATCTTTTTAAAAAAATGTGCATACTGTCGGGTGGTGGTGCATGCCTATAATCCCAGCACTCGGGAGGCAGGGGCAGGCGGATCTCTGTGAGTTCGAGGCCAGCCTGGTCTACAAGAGCTAGTTCCAGGACAGGCTCCAAAGCTACAGAGAAACCCTGTCTCGAAAAACACAAACAAACAAACAAAAAATGTGCATACCCACTAACTGGAAATTTGTTGTATTTCACTTTTAAAACGTTCAGAAAGACCATGTTACAGGTCAGGAGCCAGAAGCCCAGTGACTCAAAGATGAACTTGAACTCAGCCTGGTGTTTCAGTAATGAAAAGGACCGTTGGGTTGAATTTACCCAGGCCGGGACTCTCAGCAGGGCCAGAATCACACTGACCCTTATACCCAACGCCACCTTGTACCTTGGCCTCTTGAGCCATCTGGCCTGTTTGGAGAGTTCACCATCTGGTTTCCTCATCCCCACCATAGACCCCTTCCCCTGCCCCTATGCTGTGGATGGACTTCTCCACCTCCTACTTCTTCCCCACCTCCCTCTCACGTTCTTCTTGTATATCTAAGAAATTTGCTCTCTGAGAAGAGCCAACATTCACTTGCTTCTCATCCCCAGCCTGGTGAGTGGGTAGCTACCAGATCTGCTCTGGGTCCCAACTGTCCCAAGTTTCTACCATCATCTCCCAGCCCTCCAGCCTTTTGTTTTTGTTTTTCAAGACAAGGTTTGTATCTCTTATAACCCTAGCTGTCCTGGAACTAGCTCTTGTAGACCTCTTTCTCACAGAGATCCACCTGCCTCTGCCTCCCAAGTGCTGGGATTAAAGGCGTGCGCCACCACCGCCCAGTCTGCCTCTGACAATTCTGTGACCACATGAGAATCAGCGATGTATTGATCTTAGCACATTTCCCCCTAGTTCTGGGGACTGAAGCCGGGGATTAAAGCCAGGCTCTCGCATAGGCTAGGCAAGTGCTCTACTGTGCAGCTATACCATGACCCCAGCACCTCTTCCTTGTCCCTCAAAAAATCATTTGATCTGTAATTAGATAAAAATAGAGCAAAATCACTAACAACACTTCAAGTCTCGGTAGTCATAAGCGGTTAGTAGCTGCCATACAGAACACCTTTGGGGGCCGGGGTTTATCTTTGGCCTCACTCCAAGGTACCTAGCCAAAAGAAAGACCTGAACCAATAGATTTTAATTTTTGAGACAGAGTCTCCTGTAGCCCAGGCTGGCCATGAACACACTATAGCCTAAACTAGCCTTGAGTTCTTCTTCATCCTTCTTTTGCCTCCCAAGTTCTAAGATTACAATCATGAGCTCCCTAGATCAGCCCTATACTAGTACTTTTTACTAAATTTGTTTTTTTTCCCACAAGCACCCCCCCAACACATGTAGGTAAGAGAAAGGCACTGTCAAATCCCAGGCATGGCCACTAGATGGCGTAGTGTGACTATCAATGCTGGACAAGAAGTAGGCTCCCACAACTTTGCAGAAACACAGGTGGAAGAACATTAACTCAGTGTTTTTGACGCTGTGTCCAGCATCAGTTAGGGAATCCCAGCCAGAATTAACAAATATAATAAAGCAGACTAAGTGTGAATATATCTCAGTGTAACTTTGTGTCTAGTTTATTTATTCTGTATGTCTAGTATGTGGATCTGAGTGTAAAATGTAATTTTTCCCCTTCAGTCCATACTTTGTCAGCACATCATATTGGGAGGAGATACATATTAAAAGCTACAAGGGGCTTGCTGCCAACCCCGACCAAGGTTCGATCCCGAGAACCACATGCTGGAAGAAGAGAACTGGCTCATGTACACTGTCCTCTGACCTCCGTGGGAGAACTGTGGCACACGGGACTCTCTCACACTCAAGCACACACACACTAAATAGGTTTTCTCTTTTTTTATTAGTTTTTATTAGTTCTTTGAGAATTTCATAGAATGTGTTTTGATTATTTATCCATCCCACTTCTTCCAGATTCATCCCCACTTCCCTACCTAGCCAACTTGGTTTTCTCTCTCTCTCTTTTTAATATTTATTTATTTATTCTGTATACAATATTCTGTCTGTGTGTAGGCCTGCAGGCCAGAAGAGGGCACCAGACCTCATTACAGATGGTTGTGAGCCACCATGTGGTTGCCGGGAATTGAACTCAGGACCTTTGGAAGAGCAGGCAATGCTCTTAACCGCTGAGCCATCTCTCCAGCCCTTGGTTTTCTCTTTTTAAAAAATTTTTATTTGTTTGTTTATTATGCAGTGTTCTGCCTGCATGCACGTTTGCAGGCCAGAAGAGGGCACCAGATTTTATTAGAGATGGTTGTGAGTCACCATGTGGTAGCTGGGAGCTGAACTCAGGACCTCTGGAAGAGCAGCCAGTGCTCTTAACCTCTGAGCCATCTCTCCAGCCCCCCCCCAACCCATCAAGTCCAGTTTGTGCTGCCCATATTCTCTTAGATGTGTGGCCGTCCACTGGAGTGTGGCCGGTCTACCAGGAGCTACACTCTGAAAGAACATGGACTGTCCTGTCCCTCTCTCAGCTGCCAGTAACTCCTCAGCTAGGGTGGGACTGCATGCCCACCTCCGCTCTCCAGGCTGGATTTGGTCTGGCTGAAGTTAGTTAATTTTTAATTAAAGCTATTGGGAGGAGTGGGGAGGAGGCTAGCCTATAAAATGTATGTTATTGAGGTCCCATAGCCAAAAAGTTAGAAAATCCCTACAAGCTGTTAGTTTCAGAAGAGGCATTGAAGCTAGGCGACAGGCGTATGAAAGCCTGTTCAGTTTCTTCCCTGCTTGTTCTGTTGTTTGTTAATGACCAAAAGCAACCTGGGGAGGAAAGGAACCTCAGGGCAGGAACCTGGCTAGGAACTGGAGCAGAGACCAGGGAAGAATTCTCACTTTACCAGCTCCGCTCAGAAAGATCAAGGCTCAGAAAAGTCAACCACCTTGCTCATACACTACAGGCACACCTGCCTAGGGATGGCACTGCCACAGTGGGCTGGGCCCTTCTACATCAATTAGCAATCAAGAAAGTGCCCCTCAGAGACGACCACAGGACAGGCATCAGATGGAGGCAATTCCGCAACTGAGGCTCCTTCCTAGGTGTGTCGAGTTGACAATATTAGCTCATTTTTTTTTCTTCTGTGTTTGTGTTATTTTGAGATGTGATTTCACTAAATTGTCCAGAATGGCGTTGAACTCATCTATAGGCCACATGGGCCTTGAACATGCAATCCTCCTGCCTCAGCTTCCCCGGAAGCTGGGATCATAGGTCTTTGTCACCAGTCATGGCTTTTTACTGTTTTAGCTGCTTTAAATTCTGGAGGGCATGGGGTGGGGGAGTCAACATACTAGCAGGACACAGCGCTGCACACACAACACTAGCGGGCACAGCGCTGCACACAACACTAGCGGGCACAGCGCTGCACACACAACACTAGCGGGCACAGCGCTGCACACACAACACTAGCGGGACACAGCGCTGCACACACAACACTAGCGGGCACAGCGCTGCACACAACACTAGCGGACACAGCGCTGCACACACAACACTAGCGG
>PVIU01005282.1:36849-115594 GCA_004026605.1 Ondatra zibethicus | reverse complement strand
ACACTGATTGAAATATTTAATATCTTGGGTAAAAAAAGTTCTGAGAAATGTGTTTATGCTACATAATTTATGCTTTTATAATGCTTTATATAAATACATACACATACATGTGTGTGCATTTTATAATTTATGAAAGGGAGTATACCTTCCATAGGTAGTCATGATGTTTTTCTTATGAGCAGTACATAACAATTGAACTTTTAAAATGGTACAGGATTGCTTCCCTGTTTTTCTCACATAGCTTCCACCTGTAGGAGAGTAAGCTTAGTGAAGACATATGACTATGTTTGCATGTAGTATGGTATGTCAACCTCCCTCCTGGTCGGTTTGTGCACTCCAGTCTTTCTTGGCAGGCCAAGCCTATGATAATAAGAACAGTGAGTGATTATTTCAAATCTCTCTTGTGCTACATGAACAAAATGTTGAAGCAATTTATTGAACTTCACATTTGTTCCTATTGTGTTCTATATTCTGTCAACTTTGAACAGCCGACTTGGTTTCATTTCATAGTGTCTAGTAGATATCACTCCAACATTTAAGCAATGGATTTATGCCTCTTTCTCTCTCCCCCACTCTTTGTATATGTGTTCCTGTATACTTAAACATTTGTACGTAGTGACTTTGAGAACTGTATTAATAGTTTACGGGGATGAGTATTTGGGGAGACTCAAGATGTTCTATTTGAGGTGGAGTTTGGGACTCGGTTACACTCTGTCACTCAATGATGCTGAGTTATCATAGCGCAGGTTGTTCTCAGTAATGATAATTCTTAGTTATATTATTGATGGTTGTATTATGCCATTTTTCTCTCAAATATATGCTTTAATGATGTTTAAGAAGAATAGTTTTTTATTAAGTCCTATTTAGAATGAGTTCCTCAATTACGCACCCTGGAACACACACACACACACACACACACACACACACACACACACAATACAAATAAATCACCATGGAATCATCTGAACCCTTAACTGAAAGCAAACAAATTTATTGGAGGAAAATATATTCCTTGCTTTTTTACTTTAGACATGGTGCCTTGAAAGTAGGGCCTTGTTTTCCTATGGTGACCTATGAGGATATACTCTATTTAAACATTAAATGTGCTTGGATATACTTTGAAAGAATAGGTGAGCTTTATTAAATATTAGGCAGTGTCATGTTCCTCATGTCTGCTATGTAGTTGTATTTCTTGATCTAAAATTAAATGGGTGAATGATATCAAGCATGTAATTTTTTAATAAAGTCACCTGTCACATTGCTTTACAGTTAGTTATCAGTTGTGACAACTAACTAGTGGTAAGAAAAAATATATCCTTGAGATGAAAATGAAATGGAAGATAAGTCAAGTCCATATGTATTTTCAGTGTAAATATTTTACATATTAATTTAACAAAATGTTTACATAAATGTGTAATATCTCACTTAATTCAAATAAATGATAAGGATCGGCTTTGGAAGTATATGAAGAACCATAATTCTTCCTATTATTATTCTAATGATCGTTATCTAATAAATAATGATTTAGCAATGACACTGAGAAACACACAACCACTGTGAAGTGGTCAGCCATGTGCTCACAGTGTATGGTTCTGAACAATTTATGGGTTGTACAGTAGTTTTTTTCTTGGTATGTTTCAAGCACATTTTCTCTTATATATATATATATATATATATGTATTTCAAACTTCACTCTTAATTGAAGTAACCCTGTATAAATTTGAAACCACACAGAAACAATAATAATTTGAAAGCAAAGGAAACATTCCATATTCAGGATAGTGGCTTTTTCTAGGACTGATAGAGGGGAAATTGACTAGACAATGAAAAATGGTACTTCCAGTCACCTCAGGTTCTTTTAGATAAATAACTCAAAAATATTGTCTAGATTTGTCTTTCTGTGCAATGAATATAATATTTCTCTCTGTGTGCTCCTATAATCTTAATTTCTGTGGACTGTAAATATGTACATTGGCTGAGACATGCAATGGGACCCCTCAAATGGCAAGACCGTTAGCAGCGCACAATCATCTTCTTAGGGTTTGTTTGTGTGAGCGAAAGCTTGAATGAATGTATCCCAGACTGAACAATGTCAGCCAAGCAGTTCAGGCGTTTTTTTTTTTTTTATAAGTACTTCAAAAGCCATAGCATGTCAGCATGTTTCCGTCAATTTTACAGAGACACAGAGATCTGTAGTAACTCTTTGTCTGAACTCACTAGTTTCTTTGGGTTGTGGTACACAGTCCCCACTTCATGGTGTCTACGAAACTCCAGCATCTGACAACATAAGGTTTTACAGTAGTGTTTGGATGGATTTTAAGACTATAGAGAATCAATAAAAGTATTTAGCCAGTCATCTTCCTGAATATTTTTAAATGCTGTTTTAAAATCGAATTTCATCTTGTATTATTAAAATAAGTCAAGTACGTCTATATTTCACATACGTATCACTGCAATAAGGGGACCCTCTAGCTATGATAAGTCAGGAAATGGCTTGGATTTGTTGAGGGAATAACTGAGTGATACATGGGACAAGCACCTGCAGATCCTTCACAAGTCTTGGCAGTTCGCCCTGGAATATCCAACATAGACCTGTTCCTTTCCATAGTAGCACACATAATCTGTAAATGAATAAAAATAAATAAAACAAAAATGCCATTGCTCAATCTATATATTTAAAATTATAATAAGTCACTGTGTTATGACAAATTCCACTTAAAAGGAAATTATACCTGTTGAAAGGCTGACCACCTATCTTCTGGAGAAAACACCGGTCAAGAACATTTACAAGTCTAGAATCAAGTAAACACTCAATGAAGTGTGCAGAAGTTGGGCTTACATTGTATTTCATTAACAAGAAAATAAATAAATGCTAACTGACTTAAGTACAATAGTTTATTTACCCTTCACATGAAACTGAGTCATCAGGAAGCTGCCCAGGCTCCTAAGACAACTTCTTAGCATTTTCCAGGCACATACCTCCAGCTTTGTCATCCTTAGATGAGCATTTCCAAATTCAAAATTACCCATGGTAACTGTATTTCCACCTATCTTGTCAGCTCTTGAGACTGTGTTATTCACAATCTTTTTAACAAGAAATTTGCTATTTGCTGATGTGGGATTCCCTCTGTATGCTCTGAATATATTTTATTACCATTGGTTAATAAAGAAGCTGCCTTGGCTTATGCAGGACCGAATAGAACTAGCCAGGAAAACTAAACTGAATGCAGGGAGAAAGAAGGTGGAGTCAAACAGAAGCCATGTAGCCACCGAAGAAGAAAGATGTCAGAACCTTACTGGTAGGCCTCATGGCAATACATAGATTGATAGAAATGGATTGATTTAAGATGTAAGAGCTGGCTAGAAATATGCCCAAGCCATCGGCCAGTGTTGTATTAACATAGTTTTAGTGTGATTATTAAATTCTGGGTGGTCAGGAAACAAATGTGTAGTTTCAGTTTACAATTTGTGTTTTTATATTATTACCATGCAAAGTATTTGATATCATTGTCACTTTTCCAAACATAGTTTATGTTTAATAGAAGACCTCCCTAATTTCCCTACCACATTACCCATTGTAACTTTCCTCCCTAGTATCACTTTTCTCTTCCATTTAGCACACGTCCTTTTGCCGTCACATCTGCCTTTCCTAGTACCTCCTTTCACCCTCTCTTTGTTCCATTAATAAACAGTTAGAATACACACACACACACACACACACACACACACACACACACTCCACATTAGGATCCTCATATTAGAAAGAATGTGGTTTTCATGTTTCTGAGTTTGGGTCACCTCATTTAATATTAAACTATTCAGGTCCCTTTATTTCCCTATACTTTTAATGATTTCATTTTCCTTTAGTACTGAATGTTTCTACTGTGTGTATTGTCACATGTTCATTATCCATTCACCTGCTGATACATGTGTAGGCTGGTTCCATTTCCCAGCCACTGTGAATAGAGCAGCTACAAACATGGTTGTGTAGGTATGCCTGGCATAAGATGTGGATCTTTGGGTATACACCCGGGGGAGCTATAGGTCAGTCACAGAATAATTTTATTCTTGGTCTTTCAGAAACTCCACTCTGATTTCCAGTATGACCGGTTTGTACTCACACATCAGTTTAAATGAGTCCATTTCTCCACTCCTCTTTAAAATGTGCCGTTAGGTTTCTTGATGCTAGGCATTCTGACTGTGGCGACCTGAAGCCTTAAGAGAATTTTAATTTGCATTTTCTTATTGACTGGCAACACTGAAGACATTTTACAACAGTCACTGGATATTTGTGTTTCTTCTGAGAACTGCCTGCTCATTCATTTTGTTGATTGACAAGTTTATTTATTTTCCTGTGTATTTAATTTTTACAGGTCTGAATAAATTCTGGATTAATTCCCTGTTTGAAGTACAGCTAGTAAAGGTTTTCTCCAATTCTGTAGGGATTTTCTCTGCTGATAGTTTCTTTTGCAGTGGAGAAGCCATCAGACTTTGTGGAAGTCTGTCTGCTGATTTCCAGGCTAGCTCCTGTGCTGAGGGAGCTCTGCTGCGGTAATTCTCACACATACTTGTATCCTGAAGGCCTTCCTCTCCTTGCCTAGAATTTTTAGCACTTCTGGTTTAGACAAGGTCTTTGATCCACTTTAAGTTGATTCTGTTCTGGGTAAACGAAACAGATCTAATTTCACCTTTTACAGATACGTATCAGCACAGTTGAAAAGTACAGTGAAACATGGTATACAATTTTCATGTTAAACTTATATCTAAGCTAGAGCTACATCCACCATTTTAACAATATTTATAGATGTGTCAATCTGTCTGTCTATGTTCTGCCTCTACATACCAAAGAAACATATCTCCAAATTCAGATTTTTAAAGTGAGTGTATTCATGATACATATTAAGATATCAATGATAGATATTTTTCTATTTTGTGGAGTATGTTGCCAAGGCATTCCCTACTGATATTCTGAGTTCACTAGAGTCTGTTGTAACAACACTCACTTTTGTCTCTGCAGTCCTGTCCTTCTTTTGTCTTCTTAGCTAAGGGCTGTCAACCCTATTAACTTTTTCCAAATTCCAGCTCTGATTTATTTTGTGTATTGTTCTGATAGTCTCTATATCATTAGTATTTTCCCTAATCGGTATTATTTCTTGCCATCACTTTGGTTTATTGCTTTTTTATTGTTTCTCTAGAGTCCCTGGGTAAATCATTAGATTATTGGGAATCTTTCTAATTTTTTATTATGACATCTATGGCTGTAAATTCTCCTCTTAGGACTGGTTGTGTTGGCTGTGTCCCAGTGGTTCTGGGAAGTTGTGTTTTCCCATTTTCTCTTGACTCTGGAAATTTTAAAATTTCCTCTCTGATTTTACGCACGATCACTTTATACTTTACAAAAGTGTATTGTGAAGTCTGTCAGTAATTTTATGTTTTCTCTTCTTTTTGATTTCTTACTTTCTTTTCACTGCAGTCAGATAGGATACAATGATTTATCTCAAGTTTTTTTAATTTTTAATTCTCAATTTGTAGCTTATGACCCGATTAGTTTTAGAGAAGGTTCCATGCACCTCTGAGAAAATTGTCAGCTTCCTATCTATTGAGAAGAATGTTCTTTAGATATCTGTTCTGCTAATTTATGGTTTATTTTAGCACTGAGCTTCCTTTGCTCATATTTAAACTGGATTATTTGTTTTCTTGATATCTATATTATAGTGATCTATGTATCTATCTACCTATCTTTCATCTATCTATCCCTCTGTTGGATATATAGTTTTAAAAAATCTTTTCTCATTCTGTGGGCTGCAGGGCAAGCATCTTAACAAGGGAACTGAAGCAGAGGCTATGGAGAAGTTGTGCTTACAGCTAGTTCCTCATGGCTTGCTTAACCTTCTTCCTTATATCACCCTTGACCACCAACCCTGGGGTGACACCATCTACAATAGACTGGGCCCTACACATCAACTACTGATTTAAAAAATGCACTAAAGTCTTGCCCACAGGCCAATATTATGGAGCTGTTTTCTCAATCGAGACTCCTAGCTTGAATCACATTCAAGCAGAACTAGCCAGCACATCCTCAATTTGTCCAACTGGAGAATTCACAGAGTAGAAGAAGGAGCAAGGTAAAACCAAAAGTAGTAGACATACTATCAAATAAAATTATAGCATCAAATTTCTCTAACATATAAAATCTCACATCATTCAAACATTATGAGGGATTTAGGTAAAGGAAGAAACTCTCAAAATATAAAGAAACAAAACTAAAAAGGATAACTGACATATAAAAGCACCAATATATTAATAACCTTAGACCTTTCATTCATAATTCCAAAAGTCAATAAAGAATGGAATATTAAAATGCAAATTCTAAAATAAATAACTGTGAACCAACAATGCCATACACAGCAAAGTTAAATTTCAAAATTCATAAATAAGAATATTTTAAGGCAAATATAAATTGAGCTAAATTATTGCAATTAAGTCAATATTCCAGATTCTTATAGGGATCTGCTACAAGGAGGAAGAAAGAGGCAGCCTCCTCCATGAGAACACGTGAAACTATATTCATCTAGAAAAAGAAAACAAAAACAAAAACAGATTAACCAACAACAGCTGCAAAAAAAAAAACCATGTCCACTACAGTAAAAATAATAATAATAGAGTAATAGAGTGAGTACTTGTGAGCCATTACTTATGGGCAAGTTACATTGGTATAGTTTCTTGTATATTGATACAAGCTCAAATTATATTTGTTATTTCTGTTTACAATATTTGTACATCCATACAAAGTTATTTTGTCAGATTGGATGCATGCCTGTTTCTATCTCAGTTTAAGACATTATGTACATTGATACAATTTTTAGGATATATTTATCAAATTGCATTATACATTTCTATCTCTGATCAAGATACTTATACATTGTTTACATTTTGAAGTCATTGTCCTCCTTTACTGCACAGTTGTTTAAAGATTGTTTAATATTCTGATATGAAGTTTTAGTCTTTAAGTTATATACAGGTATTAAGTATTAAAGGTCAATAGTCACTCATATTTGTTATACAGATAGTCAGATTAATTAGGTTCTTTAGATACATAGAAATTGTATTCTGCATAGATAGGTAATCTTCAACCACTTCAAGGATCTATAGAACATGGCATTTAAATAACTTACGGTTCTCTTGACATGAAACATAATTGCTCCTGAAAGCACCAATCTATTCCCAAGAGAATGTTATTGGCAGTTTGTCAGTCATCTTCTTCTATGTCCTACAGAATGTCTGGCAGACTCTTTTATGAAGCAGGAAGCTCAAAGACCATCTCACCTTTAGACAAGTTCACCAGTCATTTTTCTGTGGGTCCTGCATGTCCAGTTAATACAGCATAACATCAAGAAGTCCAAGAAAGAGCATTTTCTTGCCCAAATGGCTAGCAAACTCCATAAGGAACCTCTTCAATGCCTATCATCCTCTTAAAGTAGATTGGTGCTGCCAGGAGCAGATGTATCTCATTTTCATGAAAAGCCCTAAATTTCTAAAACATTATAAATACCATATTCTTTTACTCTTTTAAAGGTTTTAAGAATAACTATCCATCTGAAACATATCTCTGTACATCTAGAAAACCTAACTAAAATGACTACAACTTGACTATTATATATGACTATCTATTAACCTGTATTTCTTAATTATATATTACATTTTTAAATGACCTGCACAGACACCATGCCTTAATCAAGAGCAGAAATATACATATAACAAAATGACCTTAAATTTGTATCAATAAAACAAGATTCATACCAATGCAAATTATTCATCTCTTAGAGGAACCATGGCAGCCCTGTTTGCCACCAGCAAACATAGACCATTGGAGAAACAAAAATGCTGCTAAATTTGTTTTTGTGTGTGTCTAAAATATCTTTCCAAGCTGTCTCAGGTTTTATATTGATTTAGTTGACAACAGTCAGAGCACCAGTATGGGCTTGACTTCATCCATGTAAAACCTGAAGGCAGGAAACCCAAACTGAATGCTGGGAGAAAGGGAATGCACAAACTTTACAGCTGCATTTATAGCGTAAGAGACCACGCCCAATTAGACTGGCATCGTAAAAGCTGAAGGAGATCCCACGCCAACTGCCAGTGTGACTGAGAGGGTGGAATCAAAATTCTGGTCACACATTGAACTCTGTAACTCCTTTTAGGGCTGAAGTCAGAACCCTGAACTTACAGTGACCTCAGAAACCACTGGAGCCCTAAGGAGAATTCCAAATGCATGCCTACTTGCTTATATTTTTGCACTAGATTAGCTGACTAAGCCAACTATGAATGTGTGTCTGGGAAGCTGTTGTTGACCACATCATCCTGGATTCTATTACTACAATTAGAAGATAATTAGGAAAAGTAAAAGTCTTAAAACAACGATGCCATGGAACTGAAGTGTACCATTGTGTTCATATGAGCATTCTCACGTGGTAGTGTTCCCTTTCTTGAAAACTTCCTGTGATCATAGCGTATAATTTTTTATAACATTCATTTAAACCCTACTTGTGTATAAATTAAAGGAGCATTGTTAAATGATGGAAATAAAGGGGACTTTCAGAGATGTTGTGAATTTTGCCACAAAACTCAGGGATTGACTGATGATCCCTAAGAAATAACAATCACTTTTTCAAAATGGCTTTGAAAAGCATTTTCAGTTTTAGAGTGCAGTAAAAAGGAGTATTGGATAGAAAAAAACATAGGCTAAAAGCAATAGCCCCCAGTGAACCATATCTAATATATATTCACAATGCACATACTTATTTGCAACAATGGGACTGACAACCTTGGGACTCCTCATTACTCACAGAGAAGAAAATGTGCTTGAACTGGGAAGGACAGTAAGTATAATTAAAGGTATAAATACTTAACAGAGAAAGAGGAAATCAGCCACAAATTGTTTAATTATTCTGTCAAGTTATGTGAAAAGTGGTCTTTGTTTAATTTATAAAAGCACACATTATATTGAAGAAAGAAAATGAGTAAATAGTACACTAGAGTCCATAAATAGTCTGGCTGATTTGTTCTCTTTGCTCTGCAGTTTATAACTCATGACAAATATATGTGTTTGAGCAAGAATTTGATAAATATCATGATTTATTCAGATTTTATGATCACATTCCTTGAGTGGCAGCATTGCTGATAGTCATCAAACTGACTGTTAGAAACCACAGAAATCAAGGGAAGGGCCATTGTTTCATTTTGAGAGAACTATAATTTCAGAAAAGGAGTTTGATTAATTTTTCTTGTATTAATTCTTTCAATTTACTTAATTGGATAAATAAAATATAAACTACTTGACCAGTTCCTGATCATCTCATTTTTCGTCAGTTTGCTAGTGAACAGTGGGGAGTGGTGTGTGTGTGTCTGTGTGTGTGTATGTCTGTGTGTGTGCGTGTTTGTGTGTCTGTCTGTCTGGTCTGGTCTGGTCTGTGTTTGTGGCATTTTTGTAAATGATATTTAATGTCAAAATGAACTTTGGCAATAGATTATACCGGTGTGACTTCAAAAGACAGGCCTGGAAGGATTATTTGTAGGTGCGCCAGTGGATAGATAACAGGGAATGTTTATTAATCCCCCCAAAGTAAAAAGAAAACAGCAAAAGGGGAAAGGGTTAAATTAATATTTGAACTTAAAAAATAAGAATAATCTAAGTAAATTCAACATGATGGGCCACAGAGAGAGCAGAACCAATCAGTGTTTATATGTATGTGGATATATGTCAGGGTCTTTGGTTCAATTCCATTGATCCACATGTTTGACTTTATGCCAATACCAAGCTGTTTTTATTACAATAGCTCTATAAAGCCGGTGATGGTGATGCCTCCAGAAGGTCCTTTATTGTACAGGATTGTTTGGGCTATCCTGGGTTTTTTGTTTTTCCATGTGAAGTTGAGTATTGTTCTCTCAATGTCCGTAAAGAATTATGCTGGGATTTTGATGGGGATTGCATTGAATCTGTAGATTGCTTTCAGTAAGATTATCATTTTTATTAGTTTATCTTACTTATCCATGAGCATGAGAGATATTTCCATTTTCTGATGTCTTCTTCATTTTTTTTTAAATGTAAAGTTCTTGTCATGCAGGTTTGTTTGGTTAGAGTTACATTATTTGTGGCTTTTGTAAAGGGTGTTGTTCTCTAATTTCTTTTTCAGTCTGTTTATTATTTGTATTTAGGAGGGCAACTGACTTAAAATTATTTTTGTATTCTGTCACATTAATGAAGATGCTTATCAGTTGTAGTAGTTCCCTGATAGAATTTTGGGGTTCATTTGTGTAAACTATTATATCATCTGCAAATAGTGAAAGTTTGACTTCTTCCTTTCCAATTTATATCCCCTTGTTTTCTCTTTGTGGTCATATTGCTTTAGCTGGAACTCCAAGTACTGTATTGAGAGTGGATAGCCTTGTTTAGACCATTATTTTAATGAAATCATTTTGAGTTTGATTTTTTTCTGTCATCTGCTCCTCCTGGATGAATTTGCATTTTTTGTTCTAGAGTTTTCATGTGTGCATGTGTGAGATTTCTCCAAATTCTTTATGCGGGCACTATAAAATTTCCTTTTAACACTGCTTTCATAGTGTCCCATAAGTTTGAGTATGTTGTGCATTCATTTTCATTGAAATCTACGAAGTCTTAAATTTCTTTTGTATTTCCTCATTCATCCAGTGGTGTTTAAGATGAGAATCATTCAGTTTCCATGAGTTTGTAGACCTTCTGTAGTTTGTGTTGTTGTTTAACTCTAACATTAACCCATAATGATCCAATAATATACAGGAGTTTATTCCACTTGTTTTTTATCTGTTGAGATTGTTTTGTGATCGAGTGAGTATGTGATCAATTTTAGAGAAAGTTTCATTAGGTGCTGAGGATGTTTTTTTGTGTTTGAGTGAAATGTTCTATAGATGTCTGTTGAGTCCAATTGAGTTATAACAACTGTTAGTTCCCTTATTTCTCTGTTAATTTTCTCTATGGCAGTCCTTTCCAGTGATGAGAGTGGGGTGTTGAAGTCTCCCACTATTAGTGTCTAGGGTTTGATGTGTGATTTAATCTTTAGTAGTTTTTGTTTCACAAATGTGGGTGCCCTCATATTTGGGGCAAAGATGTCCAGAATTGAGACTCTTCTTGATGGATTTTTCTTTTGATGAGTGTGAAATGACCTTCTCCAGCTCTTTTGATTGATTTTAGTTTAAAGTCTTTTTTGTTTGATATTGGGATAGCTACACCTGCTTGTTTCTTAGATCTATTTGATTAGAAAATCTTTTCCCAACCCTTTACTCTGAGATAATATCTGTCTTTGAAGTTTAGGTGTGATTCTTTTATGCAGCAGAAGGATGTATCCTGTTTCGTATCCATTCTGTTAGCCAATTTTTTTAAAGTAGGAAACTTGAGTCCATTGATACTGTGAGATATTAATGACCAGGAATTGTTAATTCCTGTAATTTTTTGGTTTTGTTGGTGGTGGTATAGTGTGTATTTCCCTTCTTTGGAATTATCTGGTGTGGGATTATCTATTGCCAGTGTATTCATGGTTGCATGTAACTTCCTTGGTTTGGAGTTTTCATTCTAGAATTTTCTGTAGGGCTGCATTTATGGATAGGTATTGTCTAAGTATGGTTTTGTCATGGAATATTTTATTTTCTCCATCTATGGTGATTGAAATGTTGGCTGGATATAGTAATCTGGGCTGACATCCATGGTCTCTCAATATCTGCAAATGTCTGTCCAGGACCTTCTGGCTTTCATAGTCTCCATTGAGAAGTAGGGTGTAATTCTCATAGGTCTGCCTTTATATTATACCTGGCCTTTTTCCTTTGCAGCTCTTACTTTTCTTTCTTTATTTTGTATGTTTAGTGTTTTGATTATTATGTGGTGAGGGAACTTTTTTTTGGTCCAGTCTATTTGGTGTTCTGTAAGCTTCTTGTATCTTCGTAGGCATGCTATTCTTTAGGTTGAAAGAGTTTTTTTTTTTCGATGATTTTGTTGAATATGTTTTCTTTGCCTTTGAGCTGGACTTCTTCATCTGTTCCTGTTATTCCTAGATTTGGTCTTTTCATGGTGTCCCAGATTTCCTGGACATTTTGTATTATGACTTCACTGGCTTATCATTTTCTTTAACCTGTGAACCAATTTCCTCTATTGTATCTTCAAAGCCCCAAATTCCCTCTTCCATCTCTTGTATTCTGTTGCTTATGCTTGCATCTGTAGTTCCTATTCATTTACCCAGATCTTCCATTTCCAGAATTCCCTCTGTTCATGTTTTCTCTGTTGCTGCTGTATCAATTTTCAAATCTTAAACTGTTTTCTTCACCTGTTTGATTGTTTTACCTTGGCTTTCTTTAAGTCATTTATTAATTTCTTCAGTTTTTTGTTTGTATTTTCCTCAGTTTCTTTAAGGGAATTTCTCATTTCTCTTTAAGGGCATTTCTCATTTTCTCTTAAGGGCCTCTATCACCTTCCTAAAGGTATTTAAAGTTATTTTCTTCTGTTAGGCTCTCTTCATGCCATACTGTCTTTTATGTTTGCAAATACGGGAGTATTCTTATACTCACATCTACCGATCTCTGCTTCTAATTCATGCAGGTGGTGCTTTTGTCTCTATGGGCTGCTGAACTTGCATGGGATGTTTGACCAAGGGGAATGAAGGATTCAGTGAGTTTGAGTGGCGGAGTGGCTCTGGTAGGTTTCAGTGCCCAATAGATAGGGATGGGGGAGCAGTCTGCCCCCAAGACTCCTATCTGCCAGCTGGCTGCTGGGACTGAGATGGGAGGGGGAGGGCATGAGATGTACCCTGGGGTTTAAGGCCTAAGGATTGGGGCAGGTTAACTGGGAGACCAGTCATTCACCTCTTCTTCCAATTGTTGTGGGTAGTGTGTATGTCTCTAGGGACTGCTGATCTTGCAGGGGATATTTGGCAGCGGGGAGGGGGATGAAGGGTTCAGTGGGTTTGGGCAGTGGTCTTGTAGGTTACTGTGTCCAATGGATTGGGATTGTAGTAGAGCAGCCTGCCAGCGGGGCTCTTACCTGCTAGCTGGCTATTGGGGCTGAGATGATAGGGGACTACATACTCTTACATAATATATTTCTCATTCCATGGTGGAGCACTTGAAATAATGTATTTAAACTGTTTTTATGAATTAGTTTGCAGTAATTCAAGTATGGATTCTCTATGACCCTTACCCTTTCACAGAATTTCATCCATTTGAAAGAAATAAATAGAGAAAGAAGTATACTAACCCAGAGAGGTGAGAACTGGATGGGTACTCTCAAGTAATGGAGAAGAAAAGTACATATAGAGATTTGTGTGTTTTAAATATGGTTTGTCTTCTCTTAACTATATACTGGAAATTAATTTCTATTGTAGGATATTAAGAACTTGATCCAGGTGAGCTCTTGAAGAAGCAAGTGTGCCTCCACTGTCATGAACTCATGAATCCCTTCACGCTGCTCATCAATTGAATACAAATATCTTTAGAGTTAGTATTCTGTAAAAGCCAGCTGCTTTCTATCTCTTCTCTGGATTGCATCCTACAATGGTCTCTATGCTCTTGGTACTCTCTCAGTAGAAAGGCCATAACAAATGATAGCCTTCTACCTTTGAATAGAAACATAGGACAAAAACAAACGTCTCTTATATAATTTACACACCCTAAAGTAACTAACAATGCAAATGTACCTAACATGGATGAAGGATTTTGTTAAAACGAAAGTTGGAGAAACATACCTAGCATATACTTTTCAATATTTTTTTTTCAGTTTTCACATTCCTCCCAAGAATGGCTTAGAAATGCCTTCTCCACTTTCCTCCTCCTTTGTGTTACCCAAGGTATCCATCATTTGTTTGTAGTAGCAACCATACTTCTTCAACATGTCCTCTCCCTATATTTCAGTACAGTCTTAACTCACTCCCGAAGTTTTCCCCTTCCATACGAGAGCTTCTGCTCACAACTCTGGACTCTGCCCTGTTGACACTGGCCATACCTAGTTGATGTGGCCATGCCTTCGGTCTTTCTGCTAGCCTCAAAACCTTCTTTGAAAAAATTCACCTTTAATTAAATGGAACTTAAAATAAAATATATATATATATGCATACAAGGGTTTCTGATACATCCCATAGTATTTGTGCCACATGAATTCAGGATATGTATGTATCCAAACATCAAACAATCAAACACTGGGTAAATTTTGATGGGAATTTCAATTTTTAAGAAAAAATTCAATTTTTAGCATAAAAATAAATTAAGCTTAAACTAATATTAGGAATGAAAATTCTGTTTAATTTCTATATTTAAAATAAAATATGAAAGAATTCTGTATTGTTTAGAAGCCTCTGTAATACATGATAAGAAATCCCATGCAAAGCAGCTTAAATACTAGAGGATACTAAATTTGCCACAGCATAGACTAGTGTATTTCTTCCCTTTATCCAGTTTATTTAGAGAAATGAGTCATCATAGTGAGCAGGCAGGGGATGATCTAAGGGAAGCACTTCAGATGAAATGGTTAGCACAGATGTGCACTGGAGTTCTGGCATAGTGTGGGAGCCAGCACAAATGCAACCTCATGAACTAAGAGGACATAGGTCTCGGTGGTTAGAGCACTTGGCTTACATGTGTAGGGCTCTTACCACCTGTGCTATAAAAAGATGAAGGGAAGAAAGAAACCAAAGTGCTAGAAGTAAAATATATGTGGATAGATAATTGAGGGTGTTAGTGACTCGTCTTGAATTATCCTGTCTTGGCATGTGGACAGCTGCTGCCACGTGTTTTGATTGACATGCTTTGCTTTAATGTCCCTAATTTTATGAAAATTTACTGTTGAAGGCTTTGCTAAGTACTTCTCTTGTTTCTTTGAAGGCAATAGGGATGTTTGAATTCTGAACAGAAGAATGACATGATTCAAACTCTGACTAAAAGAATCCACCCTATATGAGTAATATTTTGGTGTGTTTTTCAAGTGTGACTATGGGATATGATAAAATGGAAGACAAAAAATGATTAGTATTTTTGACTGAGCAACTTGAGGTCTTGATATGCTTCTTTTCTCACTTTGCTAACTTCTTTATTATTTACCCCACAATTATTAGCCTTTTCTTATACTTCAAAGTATTTACCTAAATAATTTGCAAAAATATTTAAATGCATCCATCTTGCTAGAAATCATTCAAATGTTGACCTTTATACTCCTTATGAAACTTACTCAACTGTTTCTGGGTAGAGAGCTTGAATTTAATTTTGGTGAACTCTCCTCAGAATATTGATGCACACAATCTGGAGCAACACACCTTTTACATACTTCATATGGAAATTCTTTTTCTTTTTCCACTCCCTTGTAAGTTTTCAGCATCTTTAGAACACTTTCATTGATATTTACATTTAAATGCATACCTGAAAACTCCAACAAAGAAATTTCTCCAATTGTCATCTTTCTTGTAAATATTCAAAGACTGAAGAAAATAATCATTTCCATGGTCATGAACACAAACATACGTATTTTTAAAAATTAAAAAACAGCTTAAAATCATGAATATTTAATAAACACTATATGCACTAAGCTAAATTTTTGTCACATATTAATCATGTTGTCCACAGACTATGTTATTAAGAGCTCAGTGCTTCAAACATCTCTGTCTCATCCGACTGTGTAAACTAAGTCTTCAAGTAAATTTCAATAGTAGAAAGTGAATTAAATAAATCTGTATATGCTACTTATAACACACCTTTAAATACAGTGAATAGTTTGTCAAAATATGACTAAAGAGGATGTAAGGAAAACACAACAAAAATCAAAATACAACAACAGAAAACACCCCTTGATATTTCTCCTTAAAAATCCAAAGCTCTGTTCATAGACACCACTTTATTCTTCTTTTGGAATAATCAGTTTGTAACATACATACTGTGATTGTTAGATTAATTAAAAACTAATGGGAATCAAATTAAACAGGAGACGGCATAGAAAAATATCTAGAAAAGCAGGAGATTATCACGAGAAAATTGTGTAGGAAACAGTGTGTTGCACATGTGGGTCATAACCCTCAGCCTGAGGAAGGAAGGATGCAGAGGAGGGAACAACAAAGATACTGTTTTACCTGATGCTCCATTTTCTTTGTCATAAAAACTGATCAACTTTGAATTAATTCTGAGATGATTAATATCATGAAAAATTCTCATATATATATACAGAATTTGTTCTTATAGTGTAGTTACTACCATCTTAAAATTTTTAATGTAACCCTTATTCTCTTCAGAAAAGAAGTGATTCTTGCTTTTCAGTTGTCTTCCTTAGCCTCTGAGAGCAATGCTGCATACACTTAGTAAATGACCAACAGAAATTATTTCAAATGGAAATTTTTTCCAATTTTTTTATTTACTTACTATGTTCTGAGTGATGCTCCTCTTTGCCTTATGATTTGTAAAATATACTTTCAAATTGCTTGAAGCCATTTGTACCTCTGTGACCAGCTGCCTCAATCGATGCATTTCTGCTTTTTTTATTTGTTTAGAGACATGAAGACCTTTCTGCTAGTTGAAGTGGGATTTTAGATTATAGTACCAACAGTCAATTTCTTGGACAAATTAGTGTTTAGGTCACTAAATTGGGGGAAGGGAAAAATTTTATTCCACTATTGAAGTAATCGATGTGTCTATGGCCAAAGATTACCTTGGAGGCCACTGAGCTGGGAAACGGTCCAAAGGTGCTGAATACCTCCTGTTTTGAGTGATGCAACCCTGCTCTGAGAACACATGCTAGTGCTGAGAGAGAGAGGGCAGAACCCATTTTATAAGAGCAGTGGAAACATTAGCTACATGTGCTGGCAGCTTCAATATGTCCCTTACAGTGTCCATCTGAGTTGCAGCATTTTGTGTACTTCCCACTGAAGTCATTTAAATAGCATTGTAGAATGCCGGACGTTATTTGTTCCTGCAAAAGCACAGTGATAGCTTTAGGGTCTTATGTTATTTTGAAGTAGGGCTTTTGAATTTTTCATCACAGCCAGTTTCTCATCACAATTTCCCAAAAACGGCATACATAACTTTATAGTAGAGTTTGTTCTTGGGTAGTTTTATATGAGTATAATATTGTAACATCCCCTTTCTGGCACTCCTCCCTTTTCTGTTCCCTCCTCCTCTTCCCTTACATCTCCTTCACACATTCATGTGTATTATTATTATGATCAATTTCCAAATCATTTAGTCACATTTTCCATGGAAATGGGAGATCAAATTCAGAAATTGCTACGATTATTGATGAGATATGGAAATAACTAGTAATGTAGTAATTTGTGTTCTTCTAATCAATATAAAATGGTACTATTCAAAAATGATCCCATGAAAGTGAGGTGTTTCCTTTAGTACTCAATGAATGTACTGGTGGTTGATAGTTTATTTTTTAAAAGTTCAATAAGAAACACTGATTTTATACTTTCGTAATATGCACATTTCATTGGATGAAACATTCTTTTTACTAAGATATATGGATTGGCAAAAATTTAAGATTCCACAAATAATCTAAATGCTCATCCAAAGATCCAGGTCCCAAGAGTGCATTCTTACCCAGTGATGAGTACAATGGAAACCAAGTTCAGCTTCCTTTTTCTTAGGTAAAGATGATTAGAGGAAACCCATTTTCCCACAGGTGATGCATGTGGGTACAGAGTAACTAGATATATAAGACAGAAAATTCTTCCTACCCTGAAACAACTTTATTTCTAAGCATGACTTCCAGTGAAGTCTTGTACTGAGCATAGATTACATCTCTTTACCTCACCTGCTGTCAAACTCTAGCAAAGCTGTTAGGGCTGGCTAACATTTTGGGAGCTCCTTTACTATGTGGTGAGGAATGGACCCTAAATTAGTGTTTATCTGCACCTTCTAGGTGTAAGTATAGTTTTATGTCTCGAAGCGTGTTCAAAAATTGCCTCGTGTAAAACACCCTCGAAACCATGCTCTCAACGACATCTCAGCTTCTCTGGATCTCACTCTAAGGCCTATTCTCAGACTGTGAGTTCCCCGTCATTTGCTTTGTTTGGTATAAATCCTTGCATTTATTTGAGGTACCTCACAGATAGCTTTCCAGAGATATGAGCCCTGGAAGCTTCAAGCTTTATGCATAGAGCAGTAAATTCAAGATTTCCCTTCATAAATCAAACAAAAGTGTTCAAAGAATTGAGTGGAGCTTCGGTACTCCATAGCACCTCAGAGTAAGTACATAAAATCCCTGTTTCCACTGTTCCTCCAGCATCCACAGCTTATGTTCAAGTTGAATATTGAAAATTTCTAATCTACCCTACTATATACAATTATGTAAAAATGTGGTGGAAGCTGTTTCATGAAAAAATAAGTCCGACAGAGACAAATTCAAACTGATGCATTTAAGGTCAAGAACTAATTTATGCAAATATCATAGAAAGCATTTGAAAAATATAAATGAATTGTTTCATGACAAAAATTGCAGCATGATACAATTAAAATACTTTGTTCATTTTTAATGCATTTATAAACACACAAAGTGAAGGATTATGTTTTCAAATAATTTTTAAAGTAAAAGCCAAGTTATACAAAATGGTGAAAAATTAATCTAAGACAATGAACAGTCACATGACCAAAGACAAGTATTATTAAAGGTTGTGGATAATGATGTAAAAATATATTTGTTATCTCCTCTTGGACTCTTCATTAATGATATTCCACTTAGGTATCACATCTACTATCTCCCCTATTTCACACGTTTGGAAATGTAACAGAATCCGGAGGCTAATAGGTGCTTTAACCCAAGAGGTTTTGTGCTATAATTTCTTCAGACTTTATCTTGGGCAAAATTGTGAATGGTATTAAAAATGGCCAAGTGGAACAGTGTCCCTCCAGTTTCCTTATTAGAAAGAAAATCAATGTCATATTTGATTATTTTGGCTATCATATAAATTTGAAATATGATACTATACATATCCTTATGTGTGCATCCAATCTCTAAGAATAAGAAGACAAGATGAGCAAATAACACTGGCAATGCTTTCAGATAGATTTTAGCTGAAAATACAGGACAATCTGGCTGGCCTTGATGTCACTGCTAATTAGTCTGTAAACAGCATCAGCATTAGGACTGCTTACTTATCTTGTGACAGATTAACCTGTGGTAGATATTCAGGGTGAACATTTTGTAGAAAGCATAAATGACGTAGTAGTCACAAGGAAAATCCGACTATGTATTTTTGCCAGTTTTAATTTTCCAATCACAAAATCTGCAGAGCAATATAAACAAATCACATTTTAGTGTTGCTTTTTTCAACTGTGGTTCTGGAAAACAGACACAAACCTTCCAGTCAGCACTCTTTACTGAGCTACTGCCTCAGCCTTTCACCTGCTGGCTTCCTGGCAATCGTGTTCATGTGATCACTGAGCATCTTATTGTCACGATTCTGCTATAAGTATTTTCAGAGGTTTATGTTTTATATGATCTTGGAATCAATGAAACAGTGTGTTCGGATGATGATCTTCAATAAAGATTCTATCACATAAATAGAGGCAGTATAAATACGAAGTGGCCCTGGTGAGATCTGTCTGGTTAATTTCTTCAAGTATTGGACTATTTAAAAAATAACATGCTAACATGATCTAATCTATGTTTTCCACGAATAAAGTATTTAAAAGAAATTATGTAAAGTATTTGATAGTATTGGGGAACTCGAAGTGTTAAGAAACAGTTTGAGATAATTACTAATTGCTATCAAAATTATTTCTCTGTGGGACTCTTCCAAGCTGTGCTGTGTGGGGTTAATGGGCTCTGAAGAATCAGGGACATCTTTCAATTGGTGCATAGTTTTGCAAATAATAGTATTCTTGTGCAACTGAAATGACATCACTTAATGACCCTCCCTTATCTTAGCAAGCAGGAACTCTAATACAGATATATCTTTTTGTTTTCAGAGAAATTAATATCACAAACGTGCGCTTCACCGTGGTTTTGATGTAGGCTTCCCGGGGAAAGCATGGCCTTTGCTTTCCGTGAGCGCCACCATACTGCGGCAGCTGACTGTTCTCCTTGTCACTGTTTCCAACCCTGTCATTCTGCTCTCTGTGGAGGGGCAAGTTGGTTTGATTTTGTTTCTCAAAAGGCCCTATCTGATTAATCTGTTATGGAACTTACTTCTCAGTGCTTGTAACACATATTGCATTCTTTATCATTCTGTATAAAGAACTCAGCTGAGAAAACGGGATACTTAAGGGAAAATGTGAGAGGCATGTGTTACTCAACAACTTTTAATCCCTTTCAAGCTCTAGGCCTGGCTCCAGTGGGATCCCTAGAAGAGTTTCTGAACCCATGACTTTGTTCCCCACTGGGCTCTCTAAAAATACCTTCAACTTATTCAGAAAGGAGTCATATGTTGCCATGTTAGTTACAAACTGCTGAAGGTTGTATCAAATAAAACATCCAGGTTCTCCATCTATAATGCAATGTGAACGTTGTTCTGTGTCTTCAGTGCAGAAAATAAGAAGCTATGTTGTGACATTGGAGATGGTATAGGAAACAACTTCTTCCAACCTTACCATTGTATGTTTGTGTCCTGGATCAAGAAATACTAAAATTAGGTTCAGTTTCTACAAATGCACTGGTTCTTTGGATAGAATTTCTTCCTGGTGCACTGTATTTTTCTCTCCTTTTCACTTATATATTTAGTCTGGTTTACACATTTTTGGTGATAAGCCATCTCAAACCTTTCAAGAACAGAATGAGTAGAACAATAAGTATCTCCTTTTTATATACCTCTTAAAAGTTAGCTCCAACAAATAATTGCATTAATTAATCAATTTATTTAATTAGATTTATATAATATTAGGCACCAGCTCTATTTCTCTCTGTCCAATGTAATATGGAAGTGAGGTCTTCCACAATAGGAAATTTGCACCAGTTTGTAGAAAGCAGCCAATAGCCTTAACAATAGTCTGAGATAAGTGTAGGATTTCATGAAGCACCTTTGACCTAAGACTCAACTAGTTGTAACCCACTCTTAGCACCGGAAGTTTCACTTGGGGGTGAAAGATGTCTAGCTGAGGCGCTGTCTCCTCCAGTGTTTCGTGACTCCATTTAATTTCTTTGTATATGTGTATATTTTAAGAAGCTTCCACAATGGTAGGTTTTCACATGACTCCTCAAATGGCCCTTAGTGGTACGGTCCTTCCATACCCTTCCCTTCCCTCCATCTTAGTTTCCCCTCCGCACTTCATCCTCCCACTCCAGTCTCAGGGTCCTGAGATTGGTGAGGATTGTTGCTTCTGAGGCTTCTTTCTCAGGCTCAGGGGTGTTGGCCTCCTTTGGCCTTCACAGTTGAGCCTCCGTGTATGACTGCACCAAGACTGCTTGCTCCTATGGGAACAGTGAGCATGGAGGAATAGAGCGCACCCTAATGATACCACTGAAACTAGTCTTAACAGTCCCTACCTCCAAATACAGGCAGGGTTTGAACTACATGGTCTCAGTACTTCAACATACAAATTTGGAAGACACAACTAAACCCATAGTAGAGACCATTTTAATTTCATTTTAGTCCAATCTCTCTGCTTATGATAGAAACAAAAGCATGTTTGTTAATAAATGTTAATAAATATTTATTATATTATAAATATAATCTTATTATCTGTGATATATCAAAATATTTTTTTCAAACTTATATTTGTAACACAAAACCAAAAGGCCTACTGTTATGTGTTTGTATGTTACGAAGCAACCATTAGCTGCCTATAGTTATTTTCAAGGTAATAGATGCCGGGAGAATTAGTATCTCACAGGGATGACCACCTTTACTGATTGTCCACTGTCAAGGGGTCAGCTCTATAACCATATACAGACAAAGAGCAAAAGCAGACTCAGAAATTCTGCAAGTTGTATTGTGTATGTGTGTGTGTGTGTGTGTGTGTGTGTGTGTGTGTGTGTGTGTACAATAATAATCAAAGAAAAGAAGCTATCAACTTGAGCGATAGATGGGGACATGAGAGGTATTTAACAGGTTATCTGGGAGGTGTGGAGGGAGTAAAACTGCCTAATCCTCCTTCAATTAAAATATATTAAAACAAAACAACAACAAAAAAGCAATTAAACCGTCATCTCCCACCAGTGTGTTCCTGAAACAGGTTCATTCCCTGGCCAGGAAATGCTATCCGGTTTTGTTATGCTGCCATCTCGTGGCTCTTGTTTGAAACTATCAAGACACACACGTTTCACAGAGTTCAGGTTTTGCTGAGAATTTAAAGCTTGGTTTTTTTTGTTGTTGTTGGTTTTTTTTTTTTTTTTTTTTTGGTTTGAACAAGACAGGGGAAAGAGGAAGTTGGATGGTGGCAAGTGGAGAAGAGTCAGGAGTCAGGGGATAGGAAAGAATGCATAAAAGTTTAAATTAAAATTAAATTCAAAAAGAGGACATAATTTTAGTATTTCTGCATTTTAACACTTAATTGTCCCAGTTAAGATGAACATACAAATAAAGCATGAATAAGTTGTGAAAGCTAATGCAATAAGGCAATGTTGAAAATTAATAGAACAATATTTGTGGCTTTCTGATAAAAAATTCTGGCATACTAGGAATGAAAAATGAACCCTGTATCATATTTGGTTTGAATTTTGAGCATGAGTGAACCAACCATATATTCAGGGCAGGATTGCTCTGTCATGTGGACTTTTTCCCTCCTAATCATCTCACAAACAGACAAAAACCATCAAAAGCTTTTCTAAGAGGGAGGAATGCACAATATACCTCCTTAAATTCAAGAGTTTCAGTACAGGAAGGATTTCTGTTGCGGAATAAACTGGTCTCATCTGGCCTGTGGAGTTAAGGACAGGTCCTCTGAGATGTGGTTTTTCAGGGGTCTGTCACCTCATTCATCTAGCTGTCCCCTTGTACCTGGTACCCACTCAATTCACTGTCCCTCCGGTCAGCAGCTATCACCTGTGACAAGGACTTCCCTGCCCACATACCAAGGGCACACCCACTCAACTCACTGTAGGCATCAATAGCATCACAGAATGAGTTGCTTAGGGTTTAGCTTCATAATTAATTCTTTTTTACTTATTCATTATCTGAACTTCCCCTACTGCAAGGTAAGCTCTGTAGTTGCTATCCTCTTGAGCTAGGAGAGCCTTGTGCTTTCTGTCGGTTATCAATAAAGATTAATAAAGTGAATGGCTAGCATTTCACTTAGTGTAATAGATGGAATTTTATGGAGACTGGAAGGGAACTGCTTTCTGAAGATGGTACTCATGTGGGAAGTCCTGTGAAGGGTGGTGACACTTTCTAGTCTCTGCTGCTAAGAGAGGAAGACAAGGGGTAAGCAATGAGCTGGACGTCCATCTATTCCACTCCATGTGGAATGTCATTCCCATCTATCTCTGACACCCCTATTGTTTTAAATCATATTCCATCAATTTGAAAAATCATACTTTTCACGTTTTAACACTGCTAAAATTGGGAAGTATCTTTCAAAGGATGAAAAACGGCCACAGGGTTGGCCACCGTATTGTTTCCCATACACAAGGAGATTTCTCTGCCACTGCTGCAGGCACGGTTGAGTGACATCGTCCTTCTAAATTGTCACTTAAAGAACTGCTGAAGGGTGGCTCGACAGATGTAGTCTGAACACTTTCTGCTGGACCTTATGATCAAATCAAAGGCTTCGGCATCAAAATCACAGCAGCAATGGCAGAGGAGGGAAGAACATCCCAGAAGTGAAAGCAGAGCCCTGTGTTCTGTAATCTGCTTTATCAGCACTTTGTGCCCAGAGGAGGACCATGTACTTAAGGCGAGATGCCAGCCCTTCTGAGTTAAAGCATGGTACAAGCCATTCTCAAGAAATGCCCGATGATGACAGAAGAACTCAGAACAGGACAACTCTAGAGAATCATTTAACAACTTTCTAGTTTTCTATTTTCATATTCCCCATAGGGGTTTATATAGTCTACATGAGTGTAAGTTTTAGACATTTATTTCAATGTCAATTTAATACCAATCTTGGTAAATATGCAGTTAAATTTAAAGTGATATGCCATAGATTATCAATGTTCTCTTCTTGATCACACTTAAGATTGTGATGTAAGAAATAATCAGTGTAACCTTGGTCCCTAGAGTGTGATGACTGAACGTTCATCGGGTACCAAGGGAAAGCTGACGAAAGAAATTCAGTTTCCTTTCCTGTGAGTCAGACGAGCCTCAATAGTCACATGTCATCTTCCCTTGTAAAAAGGAGGACAAAATACTTCGAACACACATTAAATAATTCTGGTGAAATAGGAGGTCAGTTACTCCACTGGCTCTTCTATGTCCAGGTTATCTTTGAAGAGCAAAGTTGAAGTCATTACATGTTCAGCAAGCACAGCACATTGTGGAGGCTGCCAATAGTTATAATCAATTCTACACTCTATATTCTTTGTTATTTCATTGTTTAGAATTATTTCAGGTAGTGCATATATTGTTTTAAATTTCAATAACTTCTGATTTTATAGTAAAATGTAATAATGTATCCATCAATATTTACAATTTTTCTTTATTCACAAAATTCTATTCTTAAAATATATAAGAATATTCTTTTGGTATCAGACATTGATACAAATGGATTTTATATTTATTTTGTCTTTTATATTTCATTTTTTTCTTCTTAACCTTTTAATCATTTTCAGCAAAGTTGGAATTATTATTAGAAATATGGTAAAAAACAAAGGCCCCACTACGGAGCCATTTTCTTTAGCCAGAGAAGTTAATTAATTGGAATAAATAAAACTATTATACTTTATTTTGATATTCAAATCTAAAAGAATCACATCATTTGATAACTTGGTTGTCTCATCTCATCCAGTGTGCTCAAAGAGAAGAGAAACAAACCCCTTGGCAAGACTGGCAAGGCTATCTACCAAGTTATTGCACCATGCATTTGCATTTTTACTTTCTATGTACAGAACCATAAGAAAAGGGATTTTTGATGTACAGAAACCATATATGGCTTAAGTTATATAAACAACGACCCTTGAAGACAACTTTATCCTGTTCCCAGTAGCCGTTTCACCCCGTGGGTGCAACCCTTGGCATCAGCTGCACGGTACTGTGTATTTGTTCTGTCCCCTGATCAATGAGTTGCTACCATCTTAAAGCATGGATTCTCTTTTTGTAGACTATGAGTGTTTATTAAACTTATCTATAATATTGTTCTACAGTACTACACTAGACCGTAGATGGAAAATGTTTAGCTTACTATGCTAACACACTGATGTTGATTGATTTTGCCTGATACTTTTATTTTGTGTACCACTGCTACGAGTACTTGAAATCACATATAACAGGTAGGAATCCATGCAGAAACATCTAGTCTATTTACTGAATATAAGGTATGTGCCAAGGTTTCTGCAAAGATGCCCAAATGCTAGAGTCTATGCTCCAGGTAGAAAATTAGACAACAAAAGAAATAAGCAACCAATGGGACGTTTTAGTAGAGTGTAAATTACTTCAAAGAAAATAAAATAAGGTAATATGAGCAAAGCAACTAGAGAATGAAAGTTGTGGGACTTTTTTGCAACACTCAATTATGTGATAAATGTAGCAAAACATCTTGAGTACGACAGTGTAACTGTGACTTTAATGATTCTATTAGCTTCCAGCTACTGTGATAAAATACCTGTGGTAGTGAATCTAAAAGAATAAAATGTTTTAGTTGAGACCATGGATTTGGCAAAAATTGTATATCATGGCAAGTAGAAAAGTCCACCACCTTGCCTGCTCCCAGTGGCCAAGAAAGAGAGAGAAGAGAGGAAAAGAAGGAGAGAAAGAGAGCAAGTAGGAGAAAGAAAGGGCAAGAGAAAGAGAGAACAGTGGAATTCTCTCTATGAGGACACAGATTCTTAAGTTCATACGTTGTTCTCTCTGGGACCTAGATCATAATGGTTCCACCAACTCCCAAAGTGCTGTGTGTTGTACAGCACTGGACAGAAGACCAAAACTATAGCAATGATAACAATTAGGTTTACAAAGGTTTCAGAGGAAAGGATTTCAGCTGAGGCAAGGAAAATGCAGTAAGTAGATCTGATACAGGAAACAGGGATGGCTTAATCAGGACCATAAAGAAACCATTGAGACAGTTATTTGCTTTTAAAACAGCTAAAAGGGGAGAGTAGATGCCCAGAAGGTTATTGTAGGCCAAGGAAGGAAAGGATGTGAAATCTGTCCAGTGTGCAGCAGAAAGCCAGTAGAATTACTCTAAGGAGACATCTGGATTGGGATGTTGTACTTCTCAGCTTCATGTTACTATACCAAAAATTTTATTCTGATGAATTTATGAAGAAAAATTATGAAGCTGAGAGATTTATAGATTGTGGTCAAAGACAAGATCCATTCTTAAAGACTCATATTATGATGTCAGATGGCAATGGTGGGAAGCATATATCAGAGCAAACCGTCCATAGGACAAGTCTGGTAGATGTGTATGGACTCTATCCTACCTTCAATTGCAGGTGCACAAACCCAGTGTTCTAAGGGTCTCCTGCTAGGGCTCTGTGCACCCTGCAAAACTGGCATGCTAGAGCAAATCCTTCCACATGTGGTCCTTTAGGGGAAATTCATGCAAACCATACCTAATGTCATGATTAGCTAACCCCAGATTTAATTGAGGAAACAAAGTCAAGAAACAGAATGTTTGCTACAAACACAGCAGATTCAGACTTAGCATAACTCTTCTCAGATCCCCATCTGAGTTGCCTTTATCAGAATTGACAAGGTGACCCAGGAAACATATGGCAGAAAGTACCAAGAGCAACAACAAAGCAGTAGTGAAAAATAGTGGCGAGAGACTCGACTATGCTTCAAAAGTTGAAAAATTATAAATTTTAAAACTTAATCTCTAAGTTATAGGACACAAAACAATGTGATAGGGGCATTAGATTCACATACTGACTTTATGTGTAAGTGATTGAGGTGAGAAACTAAAAACGAAACTCTAAATTCATGGTATATTTATTTTGACTAGAGAGGAAAGACTTTTGAATTAGGAAATAGCTTGGCATCCATTTGTGGAATGATGATGTTGAATCCTGCTTTAACTAAATATTAGATCACAGATTAAATCTGTTTAACTATTAAACTCTTAGAACAGAATGTAAGAAGTAAATAACTATTACTACTTATTATTACTTAGATTAGCAATGATTTTTAGAAATAACAGTAAATTTGCCAATAATGGAGTCAAATACATATAAATTAAACTTTATAATCTTCATTTTGTTCATTTCCAAGGACACAGAGAATGAAATGATAACTCACAGAATATAAGGAAATATTTGCAAATCACATATCTCATAAGAGACATATTAAGACTATATAAAGAATTACTACTATTCAACACACACAATGATAAAGACATAAAATGTATAAGGGGTTTGATTAGACAATATATTGAAAACAACATATAGATGACAAACAGATGAAAAGATATTAACATGATCTGTCATTAAAGGATTGCAATTTAAAAGCACAATATGTCACCACCTCATGGTCAACTGAATAATTATAAAAATGGAAAGGATCCTGTGATGATATGAGACATTATGACTCCCATAAACTGCTGATGGGCATCTAAAAATAGATTAGCGTTTTCTTAAAATAGAAATGAGAAACTTGCTATATGGCCCAGTGGTTTCCTGGCTCATCTACACCAACGAGAAGATGCTGATAGGCACTGAAAACCATATGAGCAAGGCTGTGCTTTACATCATGGGAGGGCCATGCCCCATGGTTTCAGTGCCAGTTTTGACTGCCATGTAACTATTTTCTCTTCTGAGAGCAGACACTCTACCAAGTAGAATACGGCTTTAAGGCTGTTAATCAGGGTTGAATGACATTTGTAGTTGTCAGAGGAAATGACTGTGCAGTGATTTTCACACATAAGAAAGTACACAACACATTACTAGATTCCAGCACATTGACTCACTCATTCAAGATCACTGAAAACGTTGGCCCTGTTGTGAGTGGACTGACAGGTGACAGCAGATCCCAAGAACAGAGGGCATGCTACGAAACAGCTAAATGGAAATACAAATATGGATATGGGATTCCTGTGGGCATGCTGTGTAAGAGAACTGCTGAGAGTTCTCGAGTCTACATGCAGATTACTGAAACGAGGCTGCTTTGGATGTGGTATGATTTTAATTGGTATAGATAAAGAACAAGGTCCTCAGGTGTACCAGTGTGACCCTGCAGGTCATTACTATGGCATTAAAGCAGGAGTTAAACAAATAGAGTTAACTAGCTTCCTTGAAAATAAAGTGAAGAAGAAATTTGAGTACACAGTTAAACAGACAGTGGAAACTGTGATGACATGTTTGCCCATTGTTCTGCCCATGGTTTTCAAACCTTCAGAAATGGAAGTTGGAGTAGCTACAGTTGAAAATCCTAAATCCAGGATTCTCTAGAAGCAGAGATTGATGCTCTTCTTTTTGCTCTGGAAGAGGAAGATGGAACATTGTATTAGTTTACCAAATCGGTGATGGCACTGGCCTGAGTGTTTGGTAACAACAGACTCATAAAGCCCCTTTATTGAAGATGGAACCTTTCCCACTCCTGCGGCCACTGAACTGGTCAGGACTCTATAAATAGAAAAAGTCCTTTGGGAAATAAAAATATTTAAAAAATGAAAACATGACCACACAGAAACTGATACACAAATATTTAAAGGACTAAAGGGATAAACAAACCAAACAAGTATCAGTGAATGATTGCATGAGCAAACTATGATTTATACACACAACAGAAGAGCATTGGTCAATACCAAGGAGGGAATTCCTCATATGGGGAGCAACATAGATCAAACTGAAAACCCATTAAATAAAAGAAGACAAAAACAAGTCACTGGATGTTGTATGATTCAAATTGTATGAAACATCTAGAGTAGGCATATTGGGGTAAATTAAGGGATTTTAGCATTAGCCAGGAGCTGGGAAAGGGAAGTCTGGGAAGTGATTAGTACTGGGTATGGGCATGCCTTCTGATATAATGAATATGCATCGTAATGAATCATTCTGATGGGATCCAAACCCTGTGTCTAGCCAGTTGTTGACCTGTATCCTTTAAAGCTTTACCTTTAAAGTAAATACATCACAAAAGTTATTATTTTGAAAGGCAAAAGACTATATTTGAAAGATCCTTTCCAAAGGCCTATGACACTTGTGGTTATTTATAAGCATTAAGTCGTTTGAATGCTCCTATTTAACGTGTTTTACTCAACACAATGTTGTCAGCATGTAGAATCATTCTTTGACTATTTGAGAAATACATTTGCATGCATATTTAAAATAATGAGAAGTTAACTTAAATGAATAGTGGCATCAGGAATTAAACAAGAAAAATGTGAGGGAGGCAATTTTGGAGTGAACATGGAAATTTGCAAATATAAAAATCTGAACTCTAATTATATTCAAATGTATACTCTTACTATTCAAAAATAACAATATTCTGAAAGTGAAGATACGTATTCCCAAAGCTATATTACTGAATCAAGATAAAAACAAGAATGGTTGAACTTGACTTGCAAGAAAAGCGGGGAGTTTAGCTTGTAATATGCTGGTCTAGAAATGTGTATATGGCAGGAGAGTATGAGTTCTATAAGGTCAGGGAAAACATTTTGGTACAAATACAACTAGCATCAAACTTAATAGCCTATAAGAATAGCTAAGAGTCTCTTGATAAAATTATTTCCAAGTGTGTAGCTGCTTTATACTCTGTTATTCTGAAACTGTAGAGCTGGATTGGGGCTAAAGAAATTGCAGGGCTATCAAGCAGGCTCAGAAGGTAAAGCTACTTGCTGCCAGTCTGATGACCTGAGTTTGGTCTTTGCAAATCCATATGGCAAAAGGAGAGAACCAATTTCCTCTAATGTGGGAGTCCCCTCTGTGTGTTTCTTGTATTGGTTAATGAATAAAGAAACTGTCTTGGCCTGTTAGGGAAGAACTTAGGTAGGCGGGGAAGACAGAACTGAATTCTGGGAGGAAGAAAGCAGAGTCAGAGAGATGCCATGGATCTGCCACCAGAGTAAGACATGCTGCCAAAACTTAGCCAGTAAGCCACTGCCATGAGGTGATACACAGATTAATAGAAATGGGTTAGTCTAAAATGTAAGAGTTAGCCAATAAGAAGTCAGAGCTAATAGGTCAAGTGGTGTCTTAATTAATATAGTTTCTGTGTGATTATTTCATTTCTGGGCAGCCAGGATGAACAAGCAGCCTCCTTGCAACAATCCTCTGACTTCCACTAGACCTGTACCTTGACATGTGCCTCCCATCTTTCCCAAACATACAATCAGTTAGTCAAACAGTCAGTGGAAATAAATATACAAAGTGTCTTTGAATTAGTCACAAAATCCTTGAGTAACAGTAGATCAGTTTGAGGGGAAAACATAGTCAAATTTGAAAACTTGTCCAATGCTTAAGGAATTACTGAGGGAAAAGCCTGAGGAAGGGGAATCTGTGTGTGTTGTTATTCCCCTCACACTACTAAAGATGCTGTCTTTGTACCTGGAGTCAATAAAACTCACTGATCTATATCAGGGATAATTGTTTATTCCCACATTTCTAGTCACCAATAGTAGTCTACCAGAGGATCGTATGAGGGTCTGAACTATTACTTAATTGATTTTATTCTCTCTGTAATACGAGGCTCATATTAAATTTCATTCCACTGTCTCCAAAATGTTAGCAATATTAAACACCCATTCCACTCAGATAGATCTTTGAATACAGGAAATTTCACACCTCTGTAGGTGATCAGAAATGTGACAATCACTGAGCTCTGTGTACTTTTTAGTGGGGCTATTATTTAACATTTAGTAGTTATGAGAGAGTGAAATGGGGAGTGAAAAACGCTTAATGAAAAGTGCATATCGTATCTAGGCTGAGGCCTGATTGGAAATGGGAGGAGGTGCCCAGATGCTGAGGTCCCCTCTGAGTGGAGCAGCATGCAGATGCACAGCTCTCTGTTCCGCAGAGTGGAGGAGGCTGAATGAACAGCTCAGGTGGCTTAGAAACAGCACATTGGACCCAGAAAGTGGCATGCTCACGGAGTCGGCATGCCAAGGTTCTGTAAATGTGATTCCAGCTTCAGCTGGCTCCAGAAACTATGGCTTTGTCATTTAGGGAAGATCTTTGTGCCAAAGGGAATTCAAGTCTATCAGCTCATCTGGTATTAGAACTGCACGAGATTTGAAACTGCTACTCCAGTATTTCAAAACCGTTCACTGTATGTGGGTTTCCATGCCTGGCTAAAGCACGAAGGTACCACCCCTTCCCTCCGATGCACAGCTGGGTGTAACCTCCATCTGAAAGCAATGAAATGGCTCTACAGTTTCTATCTACCTCACTTTCCCTTTGAATGTTTTCCTCTAGATCCTGAAACTTTCTCAAGATCTCCAGCAGACTTGAGTAATAGCCATGATCTGTCCACAAATCTTATAAATACCTCAAAGGTGGCAAAAAAATGAAAAGATTTTCTAGTATAAAAATCTACTTATGACCTAAAGGATCACTCCAAGATGTTGACAGAAATTAGTAAGCAAAGGAATTATTTATTATGGCAGGAAAAAGAAATATGTGTAGAACTAAGGGTATTTTTCAAATAATAAAAAATTGTATTCCAAACAGTACAAGAGTAAATAATGTTTTCAAAGGTGTACACAAATCTTTTATTGCTTAATAAAGGTTCCTAATTAAGAATTAATCATTAAGAAATAACTTTATAGAACTTCTTATTGACTAAGTGATATTTTTGTTATTACGGGTTAATTAGTTATTTGATAGTTTGGTTTGGTTTACTGAGAGAAGGACTTAGATGCCAGTCCAGGCTTGCCTAAAGCTTACTGTGTACCCTAGGCTATCCTCAGCTTCATGATATTCCTCCTGCCTTAGCTTCCTGAATGCTGACATTCCAGGTTGTGCCGTATCTTAGTACTTTCTCTAAAGGATGGTGCCAGGGTTTGAACTCAAGCATTTTGACTCTAATGCCTCTGCTTTTAATACCACACTAAATAACATAATCGCTCAAATAAATTTGAAAATAGTTTGTACAGTATAATATTTTGCTTGTATAATCACACACATGCAAATATAGATATACATATGATGACCTCTAAAATACCAACAGTTCTTTTATCTGAGTAATTGAACTGGCTGATTTTATTTTTAGCTTGGTGATATCTTTGACAGAGGTTTTGTTTTGAGATTATAATATATATAATTTCTCCCCTCCTTTTCCTCCTTCTAAACCCTCCTTGCTCTCTTTCAAGTTCATGCCTTCTTTTTACATTATTATTGCATGAATATATGTATACTTACATATATATATTTCTAATAAGCTGCTCAGACTATATTATGTTAATCACAAGTATGCATTCAAGACTGACCTTTTGATATTGGGTAACCATTTGGTGTGGTTGCCTATGGAAAGACTCTCTCTTGCTCTCAGTATTCCTTAATTGCCTGAAGGTCTTTGTGTAGGTTTGAGGCTTCTCTGAATTTTAATATCCACTTTAGAATGCCTATTGTTGTCTTTGTCTGGCTCGCATTTGGGTAGTCATTTCAGTGAGACTCTATGGATATAGCTTCTGACATGACTAGGAGAAAAAATCACAACAAAATCTCTGATCTTTTGGCTTTTACAGTCTTCCACCCCTTCTTCTGCAGTGTTCTCTGAGCCTTGGGGGCAGGACTGTTTTGTAGATGCAGCCATTGGAACTGGGCTCCACAACTCTATATTTTGATTGGTTGTGATTTTCTGTAATGGTCCCTGTTGCAAAGAGAAGTTTCCTTGGTAAGGAGTAAGGACTGCACCTGTCTGTGAGTATAAAGACAAATGTTTATAAATGATGTTAGGGATGGTGCTGGTCCAGCAAAGTGGTGGTTGTGGGTTCTCCTGCAAGATCTATGACTTTGCTAGCCTGAGTAGTTGGCTAGGTTTCCAGCACTAGACATGGTTTCTTTCTTGATAAGTGGGTTCTTAAGTCCAATTGGATAACTGTGGGTTACTGCTAAAGTATTTATGCCACCACTATATTCCTAGGGACATCCTGCCATGCTGGAGGTCATCGTGATCCATAGGTGTCATGGCAGGGTAGGGTTGCTGGTTGCTTCCCACTTTGGAAGCTAATGTGATGTCTTCTGGTACCATGAAAGCTAGTTCTCAAAGAGGGGACATTCATGTAAGTTTGTAGCATGAATTCTAATTGGTCTTAGTAATAAAAACCCAGAGTCAGATATGGGGATTAATGCTGAAATTAGAGAAGCAAAGTGACCAGCCCCTTGGCCAGCATTACCTCCACCAATGCTCAGACCAACGGAACAATTCTGTTCTCAGATTCTCTCCTCAGACTGCAACTGTCTCCACTAAATCTCAGAGTGCAATGGGATCTCATCTCGTCCTGCATTAAATACCTTTCTCTTCTTAGACATATAGCTCTTATCTACAACTCCCTATTGCTGGAATTAAATGTGTGTGACTCTTAGGTACTGGAATCACCTTTGTGTGAGCTCTTTTTCTCTTTTAGACAGATTCAATCTCATGTAGCCCAGGATGGCCTTGAAATAACAGAGATCCATCTGCCTCTGTCTCCCGAGTCCTGGGATTAAAGTGTGTGTCACCACTCCCTGGCCTCTAGTGGCTTAGCTCTGCACTCTGATCTTCAGGCAAGTTTTATTTATTAAAATACTAATACAATAACACTACATCAGTTCCAGCCAGATGTCTGGGCCCTATTTCTGAGGTTTATGGTGTCTTCAGCAATAATAATATACCTTCTACCTCTTGGGACCAACCAAGGACTTTAGAGTCCCTTCAGCAGCCTTTACCAACAACTCAAAAGAGGGTTTCTGTATCTCTGATATTGGAGATTTTTTAGGTGGTCTTCCAAATGTTTAAATATTCTATAGCTGGTAGGCATTTCTAAAATCATTGGAAAAGGAATAAAACATGTTATCTCATTTTTGTGATAAATCTTTTTATGAAACATAATTTGTTATTGAATCTTTGGAATTTCACAAAATGCACCCTGCTTCTACTTACCTCCCAGTCCCTCCACATCCTCCCCTCACTCATGCAGGGCGCCTACGTGAAAATATATATAAAAAAGCAACTAACCAATCCAAAACAAGGAAACAAACAAACAAACAAAAAAGCAAAACAAAAACAAAAGCCTTCTCTTTTCTCCTCCACCTTTCCATCCTCTCCAACAACTCATTCAGGCTGGTGTCATCGGGAACCAAGAGTAGACCCTGTTGTCCAACCAGCTTTACTTGCAAATGTTCATTGTAATGCGTCATTAGTGTGGGTCAAGATCTCTGGTTTCCGGTGTGCCCTCATCACTGGATCCTCACCTGAACGCCGCTGAGACAACGTGCAGCTGCCCCACATAGTGGAAATCCTGTGGGTATTGTTCCATAGGACCAGTCCCTTCAGGAGCTCCAGCAGGTCCTAGATGGGGTAGATTTTAGTGTGGGCCAGCCCCAGGCCCGGCTCTGGGTCTGGGTCTTATTGTAACTCGTCAGTTGGGGCCACTGGGATTGTTCCACTCTGGCCAGCGGGGAGGCCAGCTCCCCTAAGCCCATGCCATCAGTGCCAGTTTTCCCTGCAAGGGTGGAGCAGGGTGCAGTGGGGAGGGGTGCAGTGGGGAGGGGTGCATTGGGGAGGGGTGCAGTCGGCGGGGTGCAGTCGGGCGGGAGGGAGAGCTCTCTTGCTGCAGTTACCAGTGAGAGGCAGCTGAATACGATGAAGACTTAATCATGATAGGTTAATCATGTAAATCAATTTCGGCTAATTTATTAGCTATCCTACATAACAGTTTCCTGGCATGCTTTCACAGTCATCCCCTTTTTGCTAGCAAGAATAATAAACCAAGAGACTATTTTACTGGACACTGCGGTGTTCACACAATTGTACCAAAGCAGATATGATAAAATTAGCTTGAATTTTGTGTTTAAACTGTTAAGGCTTAGAGAGGTTACAAATGGTAAAGGCTACACAGCTACTCAAAAGGAAAAGTAGTCTTCACATTCAGCTTTACACAGATAGAAACATTACTAAATATTTCAACGGGGCCTTCATAATAAAATCTTCAGATGTCATTCTTCAGTTGAGCTGCCCTATAATTTGTCTGATCTCTCTATTCCTCATTCCTACAAAGCATACATGACTGTTAGGCATGGGGTCTCCTAAATGGAACACATTTGGACAGCTCTCCTTTCACGGTGACAACAGAACTCCCCTCTGAGTGGAGCTAGATGAATATTGACACGGCATTATAACAAACATGGCTAGGTAGGCTTTACAGTAGGAGATATGTCTGCCAGCCTAGAGAAGCACTATTGCTCTCAAGTAACGCCCCTCAAGCTTAGAAGGGCAACCAGCAACAAAAACAGAAGACATCACACGGCTGCTGGAGAACATTTTACAGAGACTTCTGCACAGGCAAAACTGGGTTCATGGCTCAGACTGCTCCCCCGCAAAAATGAACTCCAGTGTTAGCTAAATTTTAAGCAAAGTTGAGTTTACTAAAACTAAAAATGTATAAAGGTTTGAAGGGGAATGCTAGAGCAGAAAGTGCTAAGTAGGAATAGGGACAGGGATGAGGTAGAATAGGAGGGAAAGCCAAGACTAAAATAAGCCTCAGAAATTTACTCAACAACAACAAAAAGTCAAAAGGTTTTCCAAATGGGAGAGCAAAGTATACCTGTTAGGAAAAGGATAGGCTACTCAGAGATAAAGAGAAGAATGAGAGAGAGGAGGGAGAGAGAGAGAGATCATATGGTTTCTTTATAATGGGAAATACATGATATTAGGAAGCTCGCAAGTTGCATCTCTTTTTCTTTAGAATATTTATTTTTATTCTGTGAGGGTATGTAGGGATACTCTGTCTGCAGGAGACATAAAAGCCAAAAGACGCATGGCACCCCTATAACTAGAGTTACAGATGGTGTGAGCTGCCACGTGTGTAAGAGCTGTTAGCTGCCGAGCCATCTCCCCAGTCCCTCAAGTTATACAGTTAAAGTCTCTTTAACGTGGTTAGATGTTAAAGAATTTTTTTTCTTAGGTTGGTTTATGAGGGACATCATTTACATGTCGGAGAGGAGACTTCGAAGATAATTAAAGTTTCACACTATTTCAGCCCTAGACAAGCACACTAATTAGGGTCCTCAACACACTTGATTGGAGCGTCTTTAGGAATGCATTGTCAACCGTAAGTAAGAACAGTTTATTCGCTGTCCTAGACGAGGTGTCTTTGGGGAAACATGTATTGTCTCAGTGGTTGTTAGACCCTTAGATACTTTCCAGTGACATCTCAGACCTTCAGCTTTCATCATCAGCAAAAAAAGGAACGAGCAAAGACCCTCCTCCTCCCAGCCATTTCTGCCCATGACACCAAGACGTCTTCTCTTTCTATCCTACCTCTGGCATGATTCATAGTTACGTGGAGAGTTTGTCTTAAAACCATGCAGGCTGACTCAGTTGACCTGCTGTGAGGTCCCAGAGTCAACATTTCCGATGAACTACTGGAAGGTGACTCTCAGATATCTCCCAAAGTGTCGGGTTCTGAAGGATGACACCAGCTGCCTAAGCCTGCTTAAGAAGCCCTCCCCCCCCCACTCAGGTTTTCTCAAGTGCGAGTTGCGGGGTTTGTTTAGTTGGAGAATTGGGCTGAGAAGTTTGTGGGATGGGTGGGGACAGTTTGGGTAAGGAATCCTTTGATTGCCAATTATAATTTAAATGTGGTTGAGGTCCTGAGGACAAGCTATGTCCACAGCTGTTTTTCGTCTCCAGCCAAGGCTGAGTTTCATAGTCATTTCCTCTGAGTTCAAGCATCCTCTCCGAGTGGGGCTGGATCATAAGCTCGAGGAAGGAATCAACGTTCACATGAGTCATGGAGCTAACTGGAGGGCAGCTATGCTCCCCGTTTGCCACAAACACTTTCTCAGGAAGCTAACTGAAACTTAAGCTCAGAAATTTTCAAGATTCATAAAATCCATTCCCGAGTTATAAGACCAGTGAACAGTCACCAGAGTCAGGAAGATCACAATAGCCCAGCTGCCTGTAAGTCATACAAGGATTTCCAGGGATGTACTTCTGTGAGTCCTCGGTCATGAGAGGCAACAGCGATGACATTGGGTTGACAGCTGCTTTTGAGTTACTTGCACTTTGTTAAGTAACCCTCACCATGCTTTGTAGGGACCCATTTCTTTGATCTCTACTGCATCTAGGGTAAATATACATTTTTCCATGTCTTCCCAAGAAAAGTCACTCAACAGCCAACACAGCTTCCTTGCAATCCTGAAAGTAAAACATTAAGTAATAGAAATACTAAGGAAATAATAAGTCAAAGAAAATATTTTTGGTTGGGTATTCTAAGGCATAAATTCCTAACTTATGATAGAATGTCACTGTAAAATGAATGTAAAATTGCCTTCCTATAACAGAAGTGCCAGCATCTAGTAAGAACTTAGGCTGATGATTCATATTGTCGTTAGAAATTCTCTGCTCATGTTTTCTTAAAATTTCCTTATTGAATCTTTGGGGGTTTCAGATTATGCCCCCCAATTCTGTTCACCTCCTGGTTCTCCCACATTCCCCCTCATCCCTGTTGCATGTCCACCACAAAAGAAAACAAAACAAAGTAAGAAAGAAAGCAAACAAAAGCAAAAACAACAACAACAAAAAAAAAAACAATAAGCCAAAACAGAACAAAAAACCACACCCCAAGCAGAAAATCTCTGCCTCTCCTCTCTTGCCTCTCTACCTCCTCTTCATCCATCCTGATAGCACTGAAGGTGTCAGTGTGTCATAGAGTACACCCCTTTGTTCCATAAGCTTGACTGGCAACTGTGCATTGCAGTGAGTCACTGGTTTGGTTCAAGGCCTCTGGTTTTTGGTACACTATCAAATCCTCACCAGAGCTCCTCTGGGGTAATCTGTGTCTTGGACAATCTGCAGTATTGTTCCGCAGGACCAGCCCCTTCATGAGCTCCAGCAGGACCAAAATGGGTTATATGCGAGGATGCATCAACCCAAAGTCCAGTTGTAGCCTGGGTGTAAGCCAAGTAGGTCAGAGCTCCCATACATGCATGCCCTCAGGGTAGGGTCATCCTTGCCTGTGCTGAAGGGTGGGGGCTCTCTCTCCTCAGTGCAGGGAACAGCTCTCTTGCTGTAGCGGTCTGCCTATCTCTTATGCTTCTTTTGTTCATTCTTGGAATAGCAAAAAAAAAAATGTGCTCATTGGAGAGAACAAAGTTTTTGGGATGTGACTACTTGAATTAAACCACCATCTCTGTTATTTACCAACTGATAAATTTGGGGTCCCTCTAAACCGACATCTTGCCTTCTGAAATGTAAGAATATTGTCTGGTTCCATGACGGTTAGTTATGAATACCAAAGGTCATACAATGCTGGTATATATAAACACAACTTATGCAACAGCATTACTCTCTTATTTCCTCACCAAAAATGATCTACAACTGAAAACATAAAAGAAAATCTGCATATAGCACCTGACTTTGTTTCCACTGGGGTTTCAGACAGTCAGAGACCCTTCTGGAAGTGGAAGTCTTTTGCTGTTATTGACCATACCCTCACCATAGCCACCTTACCTATGCCAACAGAAATGATCAAATCACCCAGCAATTTGTCTTAGGTGACTGCATTTCCTACTAAATACCCTAGGTCACACTCTGCTCACTCTGGTCATTTTCTAAAAATCTCTGATACTGAAAATATAGCAGGTGTTGAGTTAATATTTCTGGGTTTACCAGATCCATATACTAGCTAATTAACACAGTTCCATCCTGTGGGTCCTAACACTTTATATCCCCAAGTATGGTCACACAGAGCTGCAATACTAAAGATTGATGGTGGAAGAAGAATAGGATTTCATGTCTACCCTATTCTACATGGTGATTTCGAATCCAACCACTGCTAAGCTCGAAACATGAGTCTTCTCTCAACACAAATGAGTAGGTGAACCCCATCTGAATGATAGTGGCCCTCAGAATCTCATCTCATTCTTTCCTAATATGGTTTCGGCTTTTACCTATGGGATAAAAGCCCCAGAAGCCATTGTGTGGCAATAAACCTTGAGCACTTGGAGGTCAGTAAAGAATAGTGTGAACCACGTGGTGTTGTGGGCTGGAGACTCCAGCCTGTTAGAGCCTTGCTGCCAAAAGGTCTATCCTGCCTGAGTATGACAGGTGTGTAAAGACTGTTTAAATTAGAGATAAACATCATCCCGTGAACACGGAATATTTTCCTCAGTCACCCTGGAATCTTAAAAAATTTTAAATACCCAGAGTTGGATTGTGTAATCATAGCAGCATAAAGTGCTTGCTACCAAAGGAAAGGCAATATGAAAAACTCAAGAGTTAAAAGATTCTTCTAAAAAGTCTCTGGTTGCTGTATTTGAAAATCAGACAATGCTTTCTAAATTATCATAAAAACTGAAAATGCCACTCTTCGATAATGGATGTATAAACTGGATGTTCAATGAATTTATTTATTTAGCAATAGATCACTTTGTTAGAACTGCAAATGAAAGGACTCCCACAGATACTCACTGTGGAGACAGGGTGTTTTGGAGACCATGTGGATAACCTCCTTCTCATTGGCAGTAACTCCTCTCCTGCCCTCATTTGCTTTATGGAATGTTCTTTGTCTGGACAAAGTGTTGTCAGTCTTTAAAGCCAGAACTCTGATGATGATCGGTAACTGGGGGACATCCTGCATTTGGAGATAGTTTAACCAGGTGTCTGGTATGAGCTCATACCAACAATTAGCGTTGCTCTTAGTCATCCCTCTCACTGTCCTACAGCACACTCTACATTATTTACTCACTGGTTCATCTTAGATGTTGCTCTTCATTAAGTGGAAATTGACCAAAAAAAATGATATTTTATCGTAGGCATCAGTTTGATGGCTCAGCTACACCCCCAGTCAAGGAGTGAAGTGTTCAATGTGCTTATCATGATTCATACCCCCCCCCACTTTTGGTGGCCAGCATCTCTTACAGAATGCTTTAAAAGTTCTACTTATGCCAGTGGTGGTGCCGCCTTTAATCCCAGCACGCAGGAGGCAGAGACAGGCGGATCTCTGTGAGTTCAGGCCAACATGATCTTCAGAGGGAGTTCCAGGACAGGCTCCAAAGCTACAGAGAAACCCTGTCTCAAAACAACAACAACAACAAAAGGTCTGCTTATAAGACAGCAGAGGTTCTGCCCACTTTATGACTGCTCCTCTCCCGTTTTCATGCATCATTCTCTTCCACGGCTAAGATTTTTATTCTTTTCAATATAAACATAATTAATAAAGACCCATAAAAATTCAGCACAAATAGTTGTATTCTAAAAATCTTCTAAGAAAATTTAAGTAACATGTGTGTGTGTGTGTGTGTGTGTGTGTGTGTGTGTGTGTGTGTGTGTGTATAACAGCATTCCCCATTCCATCCATGAGTAGGCAACACCCTTCACCTTCCTGGACACTGACTATACTTATTCCAAAACAAGGCTCCTACTGAAAGAACCAGTTCACTCTGTGTACAGAAATCTAAGTCTGTGGATGTGCAATGTAGATAGTTGCCAGAAAATGCCATGGAAGCAACTGAACCCTGAAACCGCCTATTGAAGTGAAATAATTTAAATTCTTTTAGCAGGAATAATATTGTAGATTTGGTATAATCCTCTCTGTGATCTACCAACATTTTTTAAATGAAAGTAAAAAAAGCAACAGGCACACTGGGAGAGAGAGACAGATAGGTTAGTGAGAAAATGAGAAACTGGAATGATCAGAATTAGGAGGAATTCATAGGGAGACCCAGTTTGTACCCAAGGTCATGACAGACTATGTGCAATCCTGTATTGCAAGCACAAAAAAGGAGAGAGGCTGTGCATCGTGGGATTTCACAGATGCTTATCTGTTTGCAAGCACTTACTAAGATCATACAACTCACCAGGGCCTACCTACCACACAAGAGACTGATAAACACTCACTTGGCACATTGTTTCCTGAGGAATGACTCTAATCTTAAACCCGTGAAAACTCAGAGACAAATTCTATCACTGTGTCTCAGTTAGTGTTCTATTGTTGTGAAGAGATACCATGATCATGGTAATTCATTAAAAAAAAAGCATTTAATTGGAACCTGCTGACAGTCTCAGAGGTTTAGTTCATTATCGTCATGGTGGTGGGCATGGTGGTGTGCAGCAGATATGGTGCTGGAGAAGGAGGAGGGGGCAGATGGAAGAGAGAAACATTCTGCTTGACTCAAGCCTTGGAACTTCCAAGCCCACCCCAGTGACACCATCCAAGAAGGCCACACCTACTCCAATAAAGCCACACCTCCTAATCTTTCTCAAATAGTACCACTCCCTGATGACCAAGCGTTCAAATATATGAGCTTGTGGGGTCCTTTTTATTCAAACCACCACATTCTATGATGATTGATCTGGATTGTCAACTTGAGAAGATCTGGAATCCTGCCATTGGGCATGTCTGCGAGAGACTTTCTATATTAGATTAACAGGGGTGGGCAAAGTCCACCTTAGTTGCCACACAAAGTAAAAGAGAAGGTAAGATGAAGGCCATGTGTATTGTAGTCTGCTTCTTGACTGCAGATACAATGTAAGTAGCTTCCTCCAGCTTCTGCTGCCGGGAATTCCCGTCAGGATGGCCTGTAGCGCAAACTGTCAGCCAAACTAAACATTTCCTTTGGGGAATTGCTTCCATCAGGTATTTTGCCACAATGACACAAATGTCTAACACAATCACTCACCTTGATTTTGACTGCAATTAGCGGAAAAGCAAATTAGACATATTCTAAACATTGAGGGTTATTTATTAATAGGAAGGAAGCAGTCCAATTAAGAACTCAAATCCTTTCTTTGAGGCTGCACCTTTGAAGTCAACCCACAGTCAACCAAGCACAGCCTCAGAATACTAAATGGAAAATTCCAGAAATAGGAAGTTCATGTTTAAAATGTATGCCTTCCTGAGTATTATGATAAAATCTCTCAATTACTTGCTCCCTAGACTTTGCTTTTGTCTTGCTTTCCTGTGCTATAAACCAGCCGCCCTTCGACTTTTTCAGATCAGTTTTGGCAATAGCACAATACTATTTAGCAGTAGACCTCAAGCACAAGGTTATGATGCAAATAACACATCAGAACATAGAACAAGAAAGGACAGTCTACTTTGTATAGTATAGTAATAAGGCAGGACATGGAGAAATACATAGTGTCATAAGTTGAGTAGTGTGTCTGAATTGATGACCCACTGACAGAGGTCCCAAAATGTATACCTGTCAGACACCAGGAGCCAATAGCATCTTTTAATGAGCAAAGACAATTCCCCAGAGCCTACTAGGTTTCTTCCCCCATTTTACTGTCCCTACTTACACCGTTAGCACTTTTTTTCGGTTTCTAATTGGAGGATTTGCACCAGAATGATTGGAGTAAACAAACCATAACTGATGCTCGGGTGTCACTCATCTGAAGGCCCCTCATAGGATAGTTCATATTAACAATAAAAAAGATGGAACTGGGTGATTCCTGTTAGGCAAACAATGAAATGGAGTATAAATTTAAAGAAGTCACTGGTACGGGAGCCAGGAAAGGTATAACTTCCTGCATGAGGAGAAAAGAATTTGGAGTTCGTAGTTGGAACATTTCAAATGCTTTCTGATTAATTTTGTTTGAGAAGTAGAAACTTGAGGATTTGTCATCAAAATAACTTCAGGGTTTGGTGCATTTATATGTTCTCCTTGACATTTATACCTCCTAATGACTTTTTAAAATCTGTGGATTAGAAAGAGTTTTAAGTAAAACCCTATGCTACTGGATTATTAAAATTTTTGAACCCTGGAGGAATTCATAATCCTACAGATTTATGGGCTTCAAGATTCGATAGCAAAAGCACACATGGCTGTATTTAAGACACTGCGTTTCAGTGGGATTACGCGAATCAGGAGCATTTCTTAAGCTTCGTGTTACAGAAAGTAGAACATGTTGAGCCTTTTGATCATGTCTTGAGTTCTATCAAACATATGTCGTATCTCACAGGAAATGATTCCATTTTGAGCCTCCTGGCTTTGTTCTCAAAGCTGTAAACTGCAATAACAACAACAATAATAATAATGATAATATAGACTAAGAAGTTTGGGGCCAATTCTTCATCCTACATTAAGATTTTAAATTTCTATATCTGTTCAGAGATTTTAGGAACTCAGTTGCCTCAACTTACTTGAAAAACCTTACTTGAGTTTTAAAGGTGCTTGAAATAAACCTTTACCAAGTACACCCATCGTTCTGATGGCCCAGGTCCTTCACATGTCTTGCCAAATGACTATCATATCAATGCTGCTTGGAGTGAGCAGGCTCTATCTGTTCTTCTTCTACCTCTCATGCATTATTTCTTTCATTAATTTCCTTGTTTCCCACTATGTCTTAGCCCAAGAAATGCAGCATTCATTTATTTGAGAGTGACTATCCAAATCACCTACGGAATATATTCCTTTTAGACTCACTAGTGTAACTATTGAATGTGGTTTTACACAGAAATGAAAGTGACTGGTGAAATCAACCTGCTTTCTTCTCTATCCTCAGCTGTATTTGTCCCAAGGGTGTAGGTGAGAAGCTTCCTCCAAAGCCTTTGCAATCCATAAGAATCAGCCCTTTGTAGCTCTCCAGAGTCTCTAGGCATCCCACAACTCTCTGAGAGCTGCTGACAGACTGATCGCTTTGAAGGTTCTGCCACCAGAGGGAACCGGAGTTGTAGCATCTGCAATGCCTCATAGGTACTGTATATTGCTCATAAAATAGAGCATGTTTAATGGGACCAATGCCATTAACATTGAAAATTTACACATAAAATTTTTGGAAGAATTAATTGTATTAAGCCCATCAAGGGCCACTGTGAGTGATTTTATCATGAAGGTCGTGATGTTTTTAGTGGTCCCCCTTTTCTCATAGTGCCTTGAAATTTCTGCAATAATAAAATCCATCCATCAAAAGGTTTATAGCAGAAAATAACTATGAAGAACTGTGAAAGGAACTGAGACCTCACAGGAATGATAAAAAATTATATACATGTATTCTGTAATCTTCAACTGAAGGTGAGGCATATTAATTTTTAAATATTCTCTCTAGATATAAATATCTAACTCGGCTTCATATTATAGCATTGCATACTTATTGTGTACAAAGCATTCTGAACATAACTGGGGCTGGTTGCGCTGCCGCAGACTGACTCAGGGCACGCCAAATTGCTGACACAGTAATAAAGACACTCTCTCAAAATGTTCCTCTTACTTAAGAATGAACTGTACTGAAAAAAGTGATTCCCCTCTTAATCTTCAGAGGCAATGCCACAGTTTTGTGACACAGTTTTTTTTTTATTTTAGTACTTTTTTTGGCATTGAAAGCTCTCATCATCTTTTATATTTATATTATTATTTTTGCTTCATAATGTAGAACACCATGCTCACATAGGCATGACATGCCAGGAAAAAAACAGGACAATAACTTTTCTAATTTCAGAAGAAACTAAATTTGTACATAAAGCAAGTTTTTTTTCCTGATAATAGAACCATCTCTTGGTGACTTTGCTGGCAAGCTCTCAGGATTGATTACAGCAACATCATGAGGAAGCCATTACCCAAACATGTCAACATCATGAGGAAGCCATTACTCAAACATATCAACATCATGAGGAAGCCATTACCCAAACATGTCCATCATGGACCTGTATTGCTTGAGAGGCACTCAGACATGAAAAAGACTGAGAGGCATGACCTGCTCATTGAACTTCGTGATCTCTGCCCATGGATCTCTGCCATCCCCTTTTCATAGACTTTTTTAACTAGCGTGCTTGAGATCTTATGCTCTTTTGTCCACCCTGTGAGCTTTGGATGTCTTCCAAGTGCGAGTTTCTAGACAGATGGGTCACCAAAGTGGAACATCCTTTAGAATATACATCACTGGAAATGTTTTAAGCAGCTATGCCTTATTGTTTTTTTGTAGTAATGAGGTGCGGGGGGCCTGCTTTTCGTCCCTGCGGCCACCCGGCTCCCGCCGCCCGGTGCCTGGCTAGCTTATACCCGAAATAATTACACGGAAACTGTATTCATTGAAATACTGCCTGGCCCATTAGCTCTAGCCTCTTATTGGCTAACTTCACATATTTGTTTAACCCATTTCTAATAATCTGTGTATCGCCACTAGTCGTGGCTTACCAGGAAAGATTCATGACCTGGGAGCTTCATGGCGGGGGCTCTCTCTGACTCTGTCCCCTTCCCAGCATTCTGTTCTCTTTATCCTGTCTATCTAAGTCCTGCCCTATCAGAAGGCCAAGGCAGTTTCTTTATTAACCAATAAAAGCAACCCAAATACAGAAGGACCCTCCTACACCAGTTTTTTTCTTCTTCTTGAACTGTAATATCAGTACAAGTGATTTAATAATGAATTACAGTTCCCCAGTCTTACTCCTTTGCTCCAACCCATTCTATATGGAAAATCTTTCTTGAAAATGCTTCCCTGCAAGTGCATCCTTTTCCGGCGACTTTTGAGACCTCTTATAACCTAAGTACCGTGGGCCATGGAGGTGACTTTATGTTTTCCTATTGTTCTTCCAAAACATAACCTCAACCACACCCACTGGCTTTGCTCTCTTTTGTAAAATTTTATTTATTCTTTTCTCATTCAGTACATCCTGACTGCATCGTCTCCTCCTCTCACCTGCCACTGCTCCCAGTCCCCCCACCTCCCCTCTCCCCACACCCACTCCACCTCCCCATCTCTGCCCAGAAAAGAGCAGGTCTTCCAGGGACCTCAACCTTACCCCGAATAATAAGATACAATAAGATAAGATACAAATCCTCACATCAAGGCTGGGCAAGGCAACCCAGTAGGGGGAAAACTGTCTCAAGAGCAGACAAAAGAGTCTGAGACCACCGCACTCCTGGTAGGAGTCACACAAAAACACCAAGCTGACAGTCACAACATAAATGCCAAGGACCTGCCACGGACACATACAGCTCTCTGAGATCTGTGATAGCCGCTTCAGTCTCTGTGAGCCTCTATGAGTCTCTATGACCCTCTGTGAGCCCTGCTTAGTTGAATCCACAGGCTGTGGTCTCGTGGTGTCTTCAACCCCTCTGGCTCCCACAATCTCTCCCCCTCTTCTACAGGGTTACCCAAGCTCCAAGTAGAGGGACCCGATGGAGGCCTTCAATCTGGTGTCTTTCTCTGTCTAAAGATTGGCTGTGGGTCTCTACATAGGTGGTTAGCTGCCTGAGGAAACTTCTCTGATGGCGAACTGACTAGATGCCTATTTATGAGTAAAGCAGAATACCATTAGAAATCATTTCATTGATTTTTTTTAAAAATTACTTATCCATGTATGCTTGTATGTGTGCATGCATGTATGTATGTATGTATGTATGTATGTATGTATGTATGTATGTATGTATTTTGCACGTTGTATTTGGTTCTACTCTGGATCTCTGAGCCATCTGGCATGAGGTTCCTGGCCATAAAGGCAATATTGGGGTCCCTCTAGTGGCATGGGCCTCAAATTAGATCAGTGATTGGTTGGCCTCTCCCAGAATTTCTGCTCCAATGCTTCGCCAGCACACCTTGCGTGCACGTCGATGATTTTGTGGCTGAGTTATTGGCCCAGTCTCATCACTGGAAGCCTTGTCATGTTTATCTTTCTGGGGCTGGGTTGTCTCACACAGGATGATTTCTTTCCAGTTCCATCCATTGAATTTATCCCTTTAATGCACATTTTCCTTTTCCCTTAATTTTCTTTGTTTGATCCCCTATACTCCTTTATATTTTTTCCTTGTCTTTGTGCTGTATAGTCAACATGACACAGGCTAAAGTCATCTGAGAGGAGGGGACTTCAATTTTAAAAAATACTTTCATAAGGCTGTGCTATAGACAAAGCCATAGGGTATTTTCATAATTACTGACTGAAGGGAGAGAGCCCAGCACATTATGGGTGGTGCCACACCCAGACTGGTGGTCCTGGATCTATAGGAAAGCAGGCTGAGCAAGTCCTGGGGAGAAGTCCAGTAAGCAGCTCCCCTCCTCGGCCTCTGCATTTGCTCCTGCATTCAGGTTCCTGCCCTGCATGAGTTCCTACACTCACTGATTTTGATGAGGAACTGTTATGTGGAGCTGTGAGTGAAATAAACCCTTCCCTCTCCTGTTGAATTTGGTCACGGTGTTTAATAACAGCAACAGAAACCCTAACAAAGACAGTCTTCATAAAGACAAGGAAAATCTCCAGTTCTCGGAAATGATTCTCAAACTCTTCTGCCTTAGGATAGTATTGAATGATTATAATTGTGTTTCTTTTCTGAATTCTTTTTTTTTTGAATGCAGAAAGTACAGGTTATTTTGCATTTAACACCATGCACCATGTGGACATGTACTACTTTATAGAAATTACATCATGCTGGTTTTGATTTAGAAGATTCTTTAAAATATCACGAATATTACCTAGTTTCATGTGTTTTGCCTATTGCTTGTAAAAATATACTCACTTGTCGTCATAGTAACAATGGCATTTATTTCATACCATCGGCATATGTCTAATGCTCTTTTGTGAAGCATAAAAAAATCTCCTAAGATTTTCTCATTGAAATTCAGTATTTAGACTAAGTTCCAGAGGTTGCATATTACACGTTTTAATAAATGTTCATGTCACATAATTCCAACTTATGACGTTGAGTCAAATTGCCATGGTTTGAGAGGGCTGTTGTTTATCTCTACTAGAAAGAAGATGGCCTGGTAGAACACACTGCTTCAAAGCAATCCACTTGCCCCAGACAGTCCTATTCTCTAAAGGAAAGTGTAGCTTCGTTGTGTGGCATCCATTGATGCCGATTTCTTCTGCCGAGCTTGCATATGAGTCTTCCTCATTATTGACTAGAAGGCAAAGTTTGTCATTTCAGTCAATAAGCAGAAGTTAAGAAGACCAAAGTTTTCTCTTTTTCTCTGGGAAGAACCAACTTGGGTCCTGTGGGATAGTCTACTGGATAAAAGTGCTTGCTACATAAAACCGATAAGCAGAGTTAAACCTTAAAATCCACAATAAGAAGAACCAATTTCCAGAAGTTGTCTCTAACACCTACCTTCACGCTGCACTGCACACATACCATGGCATGTGCATGTGTGCTCAGTCTGTCTTTCAATTAAATAATAGTAATAATAATACAATAGTTTTTAAATACAAAAATTAAAAAGAGAAAAAGGTAAGGGCAGCTTTGCAGAGTGAGGTAATTTTGGACCAAAACAGACTAATATGGGGGAGATAATCAAAGCAGTATAATGATTGTTGGCCAAATATTCAAAAATAACTAAAGAACACTTTTTTTTAACATATATAAAGGGGTTGTGGAAACCAATAAGAAGCCAAAGAACAAACAATAGCAACAGAGTACATCTTCATGAAATCTAGAACTTGAGAGTGGCTCATTCCTACAGAGTGTGTAGCAACCAACAAGAATGAGAATTAAGAATTCAGCAAGAGGTCCTGCGGGGCCTCAGTAGCTTCCATTTCAACAGTTTTGACTCTTCTCCAAGTATATACTAATTATTTGTTCATTTTTAAACAACTAGTTCCCTCCCGTTTATCTTTTTCCTATTCAGATTGATCTAAAAAGCAGGTTCCTGTTATCCTTATTTTACACATGGATGGTGGAAGGCATTCCATGAAATTAGACATTTTCCCCAAAGCCAGCTATGTACATAGTAGGTAGGACTGAGATCATGTCATACATGTATGCTCCTGAAGCCAGCTCTTTCTGTCTATGCCCACTGGCTATAAGCATGTGTGATGTTAAGAATATTAAAAATGATATTACACCTAACTTTGTTTTTTGCTCATTGGACTCACTGAATATTAGACTAGTCTAACCAAAGAAGGTTGTAGATGGATTTTTTCTTTGGGCTGCCAGCTCCCACACATTAAAGAAATTACACAGAGACTTGTCAATTATAAAAGTTTGGCCTACGAAAGACATTTAAGGAAATGTCCAATATCCTTAGCCATCAGGGAAATGCGAATTAAAAAGACTCTGAGATACCATCTTATATCAGTCTGAATGGCTAAGATCAAAAACACCAATGACAGCTTATGCTGGAGAGCACGTGGAGAAAGGAGAAGATTCCTCCATTTTTGGTAGAAATGTAAACTTGTACAATCGCTCTGGAAAGCAATATGGTTGTGACTCAGAAAACTGGGAATGAACCTACCTCAGGATTCAGCATTACCATTCTTGAAATACACCCAAAGGATGCTCAATCATGCTACAAGGACACTTGTTCAACTATGTTCATAGCAGCAGTATTTGTAATAGCCAGAACCTGGAAACAACCTAGATGCCCCTCAACTGAAGAATGGATAAAGAAACTGTGGTACGTTTACACAATGGAGTACTACTCAGCGGGAAAAAAAAATGACGTCTTGAAATTTGCATGCAAATGAATAGAACTAGAAAAAAACATCTTGAGTGAGGTAAACCAGAAAGGTGAGCATGGTATGTACTCACTCATAAGTGGATACTAGTTGTCAAACAAAGGATACCTAGGGTATAGTTCACAACCCTAGAGAAGCTAAGTAACAAGGTGAACCCTAAGAAAAGATATATAGATCCACCTGGAAATGGAAAATAAACAAGATCACCTGACAAAATTGGGAACATGAGGGTGGGAGGAGAAGAGAGAGCAGAAGAGAAATAGAAAAGGAGAAGGGGGGAGCAGAACATAAGGGAACAGAATAGTTGAGATGGAGAAAGGGCAGAGATGAGAGCAAGGAAATAGATATTTTGATTGAGGGAGCCACTATGGGGCTAGCAAGAAACCTGACACTAGAGAAATTCCCAGGAATCCACAAGGATGACCCAAGCTAAGACCCTAAGCAATAGAGGAGAGGGTACCTCAACTGGCCTTGCCCTGTAGTCAGATTAACGAATATCTTAAATGTCACCATGGAATCTTTATCCAGCAACTGATGGAAACAGAGGCAGAGACATGCAGCAGAGCACTGGGCTGAGCTCCCAAAGCCCAGTTGAGGAGTGGGAGGAGTGAGAATATGAGCAAAGAGGTCAAGACCATGATGGGGACACCCACTGAAACAGTCTACCTGAGCTAATGGGAGCTCGCCAACTCTGGCCAGACAGGCAAGGAACCAGCATAAGTCCAAACTTGTCCCTCTGAATCTGGGTGACAGTTGTATGGCTGGGGCAGACTGTGGGGTCACTGGCAGTGGCACCAGGATTTATTCCTATTGCTTGTACTGGCTTTTGGGGAACCCATTCTCTTTGGATGGATACCTTACTCATCCTAGATATAGGGAGGGCCTTGGACCTTCTTCAAAGTAATGTGCCTTACACTCTCTGAAGAGTGAATGAGGAATGGGGTGTAGGGGGAAGGTGAATGGGAGGAGCAGAGAGAGTGGGAACTGGGATTGGTGTGTAAAATGAAAAAAGTTTGTTAACTTTTTAAAGTAAAATAAAAAGTAGAACTTGAAAAAAGGCAAAGAAAGCTGTAGCCCTTTCCACAGGGACATGCACAAATGCAGTAAAGCACTGGAGTGTTTGGTGCAAACACTCAAATCAAAGATCAAGCCTATGAAAACAGAGATGAGTCCCTAAAAGTAGAATAATTTGTGACCTATGCCCCAATATCATCCTGCAGTCTGTTACTGGATAAATTCACAGAGATGGTTTTTAGTAACTCCTACCCTGTGTCATTTAATCACTTACACAGAAGCCAGATTAAAAATAAAAATAAATAATACACAACCTGGGGGGAAAATAAAAGTTTGGCCTATATCTTAGTCTTGTCCAACTAGCTCTTATATTTTAAATTAACCCGTTAATATTTACCCATGAGTTGACACATGACTCATGGCTTTTACCTCTCCTGCATGTCTTGTTCATTCTGCATCTGTGTGATGACTCCACCTCCCTTCTTCCCAGAGCTCTCTCTGTACAGAAGTCCCTGCTATATCTCCTGTCTAACTATTGGCCATTTAGCTTTTAATTAAACCGATCACAGCGATGTATCTTTATACCGTGTAATCAAATATCTCACAACATGAAAGAAGATCTTATCCCAACTATTGCAAGTAAAATCACTGTTAAAAAAAATGAGCAACATGACCTCAACTGTCCCAAAGAATGGGGTGAGAGGACTTTTAAATGCTAGGTTGAAATAGTGGGGAAATATTGGAAGCATCAGGAGAGAAGGGTGACCAGTATGCTAATCTGTTTGATAATAGTTCCTTATTTGACTGTACCTGTATCAGAGATCAAAAGATTCCTATTTCTGACGATGGTTGCATTGTAAAGAGGTGGCAATCAGATTCTTGGGAAAGATATTCTTGTATCATAAAAGACTTCCATTCAATTGGCAGAGTAAAATCATCAGTTGTGTGAAAATGGTTCTGAAGATATTTAGTCAGGAAGAAATCTGAGAGCAAGAGTATATAGTGGAGCTGGGGGCTCTGTGTCAGCACTCTGGGCCCGCGTTCATCATTCAAGATTTTAAGCACCAGGCTGTGAGCTGCTTGAGTAATTATTTTTTTTTTTACTACTTCTCCGTTGTGTGGTTATGGCATATAGTCCTCTCTATGCTCACTTTAGATGTTCAACAAATGAGTTCCATAGCTGAATGAAAGATTGCATTGTAGTTTCATCCTAATTTTATTAGATGCCAACAATATTTAAGAATTGTATTTTTCTTTATAGAAATGGAGATTCAAATCTGTGATTATGTCTTTGTATTATAAGCTGGGTGAAAGACAGGATTTCCTAATGCATTCATCGTAGAGCACTATGTGTGCAAACCCTTTCCCTGCTCGGGAGGAGTCGCTGTTCCACGGTCAGATAGGTTTGAAAGACGTCAGGAGTAGCTTCTCCTCATGTTCCACTTGCTTTGCTTGTATGCAAATACCTGAAGATGCGAGTAGTAACAGCACAAGTGAACTTCACAAAGCTCATGACATGTGTTACTTTTTTCTCTGTTTAAAAATAGTAACTTTTTTCAACCATGTCTAAGGGGGGAAAAAGCCCAGTGCCCTTTTTACCTCTATTTTCCTAAATAAGTCTTGTGATACTTCATTTGTATTTTTATAAATAAAGCTTGCCTGAAGTTCAGAGAGTAAAACAGTCCTGCTGGTCAGCTTTACAGCGCAAGCAGTGGTGACACATACCTTTAATCCCAGCATTAGGTGAGGAATATAAAACGGGAAGAGACAGCTCTCAGACACAGTCTCATTCTGAGATCCCCGGTGGCAGGATCGCCATTTTGGACTGACGTAGAAGTAAGGGCTAGTGGCTGACTGTTTTGCTTTTCTGATCTTTAGGTGGAACCCCAGTTTCTGTCTCTGGGATTACTACAAGTTCTACTTATTTTGAAAGTCATTTGTTTTATATCGGGGATTAATATTTGACCTATTCTTCTGTGTTTTATTTTCTAAGTCTGTAACTCCACTTCCATGGAATCTCACCTGCTACTGAAAGCTGAGAATCGTTGTACCCCATAATTATGACTTTTCTTGTAATTTATTCTTAAGTAAATGGGTTTAATTGCAAAACATTTTTAAGCTGTCTTTTAGTAATGTCCCCATTATCTGAAGAGCAAATACTAATAAGTAAATGAACCACACATCTCCCAGTGGAACAGGAGCATGGTGTGCAAGAGAGAAAAGGCAGTAAGACCATGACTCATTGTGAGCACAGGGCAGAAGGCAAGTAGGGCAAAGAGATGAGTGAGTCGTATTTCAACAAAAGTTACACCAGCCAGGCAGTGGTGGTACACCCCTGTAATCCCAGCACTCGGGAGGCAGAGACAGGCAGATCTTTGTGAGTTTGAGGCCAGCCTGGTCTACAAGAGCTAGTTCCAAGACAGGCTCCAAAGCGACAGAGAAATCCTGTCTCGAAAAACAAACAACAACAACAAGAAAGAAAACTTAAACAAAGTAGGAAAAGAATCCCCACCATTTACATTACTTTTCGAACTAACTCTGACACTCACGGCCAGAACAGACTGACGTGAAAAGTCGCATGACCATCACTCTTTCTGCTGCTGTTCTGAATCCTTGATGAACTGCATCTCATAAAACCCACAAGAGCAAGTATATACACTTGTATTGAACTCCTTCTTTATCTTTCTGGAGAAAAAAAGAATTAACTCTAGGCTGAGAAAATTGGCTTCCAGAATTGAAGCAGCCACATATTCTGAAAAGGAGGCTACATCCACAGTCTGAGCTAGAGATCAGAAATAATTTGCTGGACTAGTTGATTAAATATTTTCAAAAGTAGAATTTCAGAAATCAAATTCCCCCTTTGCCTCTTAATTTGGGGCACATCTAAGGATAAAACAATAAAGCACAGACAAGAGACATCCTTACAAATGATCCACATTGCCAACATAGAAGTTTAAATTTTTCTAAGCAAGGAGGGATTTATTGATTAGAATTGGAAATAAAACATATTTAATGAATTTGCTTGAGATATTACTAGGTATAGTTTTGTTGTTACTTAGACCGTGTTTTACCCTGTAGCCCTGGCTGACCTAGAAATCACTATGTACACTAGGCTAGCTTCAAACTCACAGAGATCAAACTGCTTTTATCTTAAGTTATGCGATTAAAGACATAAACTCCTATGCCTGCCTATTATTTTATCTGTGATGAAAATTCCAGAAATATGAGAGCTGAGAAGAGGCCCAGGAAAGGTTTTTAATGCACAATCACGAGGACCTAAATTCTATCTCTAGCATCCGTGTAAAGAACTTGTACCAATGGATGCACACCTTCCTAGGCTGGGATGGAGGGGGGAGGGCCGTGGGCTTCCCACAGGGCAGGGTACCCTGCCCCCTCTTAAGGAAGCAGGGGGAGGGAGGAGGGTTAGTGGGGGAGCAGGAGGGGACTGGGAGAAGCGGAGGAAGCATAATTTTTTTTGAATGAAAAATAAAAGGATATTTTTAAAAAAGAATAAAAAAAGAAGGCACAAAGGTGCCTTATTATCAAGTATAAGAGTGTGCTTGATTGATTAAGTATAGATAGTGATTCAAATTTTGAATAATTTAAAATCTGTTACTGTACTTCCTAACTTATGATGGTTCTTATTCTTGAATTCTTGATCTCTTTAAAAAAAAAAGACAATAAAAATCAAAAAAAAAAAAAAGAAAAAAACTTGTACCATGAGGTCTATAATCTACATACTAGAGCAGCAGAAACAGGTAGATCTATTGCTCACTGCAAGCAGGTCTCCTGAGGGACCCTGCCCAGAACACAAACTTTACAAATCCTGAGGAATATACCTTGAGGTAAAATCTGGTTTCCTGCTGCAACCACACACACCACACATACACACAGCACAGACACATGCACACACGAGTACACACATATACAGAATTCTCTGGAAATATGGAAATATTTGTTACCAATGTAGGCCAGATTAATGCAGCTATTTTCTTTGCTTCTTACTCAAAGCAAATCATATTAAATATCTGCTCATGTTCAATACTAATATTGCTGAGTTAAAATAATGGTCTTTATGTATTGTAAGACGGAGATTGCATTGATCAGCCAAATCATGTCTTTCAATAAAACTCTGCAAGCTATTTAATTGTAGATAGATCAGAAGAGGTTTAGGTATATTGTAGCATGATTAATAAAATCCCAGAGACAGAAATTGGGGTTCAACTTGAAGGTCAGAAAAGCAAAAGAGTTAGCCACTGACTCTTACCTCTACCACAGTCCAAAATGGTGCTCCTGCCTCCATGAATCTCAGAATGAGACTGTGAGTGAGAGCTGTCTCCTGCCATTTTATGGTCTTCACCTAATCACCTAATGCTGGGATTAACGGTGTTAATACCAGCTGGTGTCTATGGTAAACTAGTGTGGCTACTGGGATAAAAGGTTAGGTCTGTAAGGCTGATCAGTGAGGCTGTTTTACTCTCTGAACTTCAGGCAAGCTGTATTTATTAAAATACAAATGAAATATCACTACAGTATAAACGGTATCAATTAAAACATCTCTTTACCTAGATTTCTAGGAAACCTAACATGTTTATTCTTAAACATAGAATGTAATTAAATTTAACATTAAAATTCTGAATTCTTAGCTGGGTATGATGGAATACAACTTGAATCCCATCACTGGGGAGGCAGAGGCACGCCTACCTCTGTGACAGAGCCCAGCCTTGCATAAGCAGTGAGTTCCAGGAGAACCACAGGTATGTAATGAGACCCTGACCCAAAAAGGAAAGAAAAAGGAGGAAGGGAGAGAAGAAAGGAGGGAGAGATGGAGGGAGGGAAGAGAGGAGGAAGGGAGGAAGGGAAGAAGAGAGAAAATTTCAAACATTAATTTGATTTTGTTGCGGTAGGAGATTCCATGGATGACATTGCTTCTGCCTTAGAAACAATATAATCATGATTAAATCCTATCCACTGGTATTTCCTGGATGCCAGTTCAGTGAGCCAGTTAAGCATCAAAGCAGAAAAATCCGTATTGAGGCATTAAGTCAATCCATAGCTTCAGAATTCATTATGCGAAGCATTTTAGTAATTAAAGAGCACATGTGGAGAAATTAAAACTTAATTTCCAAAGCTTCAGCTTGTAATGCCATCTTAATGGAGATATACATAAAATACCTTCCAAGAGAAGCCCTGCGGCTTGGAGGCCATACAGTTTGATACAGAAATTACTAGTGAAAGCTATGGGTCAAAAACTAGAATTTCAAAAGTCATTCTAACAGTAGTACTAATCACAAATATCAGTACAAATGATGATTTAATAAACAAATGTGTGAGAATTGTCCTTAGGTATTTTACCTTATCCATTGTGTTCTATAAAATAACTGTTGAAATACTCTTTCTTTAAAGCCTAGGAATAAATAATTTAAAATAAAGTGATTTCTTATTAGTATTTAATGTATATTAGCATTCAGTAAACCAGATATTTAGCAGTGAAGTTCTCATTAAAACATTCTGCATAGCCTTCTAAGGATATATTCTTATATGCCATATATTGCATGACCCCCACCAACCAAATATGTCTGAATCTGGGCAAGATGGTGGCATACTGATACTGATGGCTGTCAGTATCTTTTAAATTTATTCTGCAGCATGAGCAACTAGTCGAGTTTGTGAATTGCTTTTTGAAACTAGCAACTTAATTCTGAAGTATGGCTGGTCTTCAATAGACATCGGAAGTGAGAGATGACAAAACAACAGATGTCTTTGGGAAAATAAATCATACGTTTAAAAGCGTTTTAAGCAAGGAAAACATACTAAAAGCATTTTTGTGAGGTGATATAATATAACCTGGCTAGCTGAAGCCTGGGGTGTATTGATGAAAGTTTGCCATCCAAGACGACCTAATGATAGAACACAAGACCGGCTGATTCCAACTATTTGGTGCTTGTCAGAGTTGCCAGACTTAGAACTTCAGAGACTTGAGTCCATTACCCATGAAATGATTTACTAATGGAGTTCCATGGCGCGTCCTCATTCACCAGGTGTTAGGCATAAAAGGCTGATATAAAACACAGGTTCTAGACTGCAGAAGCTGACAGTCCAAGAGGAGGTGAATTCGACCCTATACAATGGCACTGAATGCCGTATAGCTGAGCTCTCCTGTGTAGAGATGCTTACAGAGCTCTGAGGAGGTGGTGATTACTGTGGGCATGGGGTCACCAAGGGGTCCAGGAAAGACAAGAAAAGGGAATGAGCACATAGGTTTTAGGGGAACTGATTTTCACTTTACAGTGTTGGGCACTAGGTTCTCTGGAAGCAATGACAGGTCAGACGAGGTCTAAGAAGGTAGATGCCTGAAGACTGTGATGTTGTGGTTCCACAGCACAGGGGCAGATGCAAACAAAAACGGTATGGGGATGGCGTCCACTGCAGTGGAATCATAGGAGTGAGCGGTAAAACAAACGGAGTGAAAGGCATGGTATAAGGTAGGATATCAAAGAACAATATCGAATAGTGCTAAAGGAAGCCATTCGTTCTCATTAGAGAGTAAAACTGAGTCCTGCAGATACCTAATTTTCAACGAATTATACTTTATTAACGACAGACATCCTGGAATGTGCTCCAGGCACCTGTGAGGTAAACCATGATGCCCCTGTGACATGTGTAACTCTGGCTTTGGTTCTCCTCAGAGCTTCTTCGGATACCCTCATTGTTACACCCTGCAGTACCTTAAAGGAATGTTAGCAGTCAAAATGAACTGAACACGGAACTGACTGGGAAGTCACTGATGGCCATGTGATCTCTGCCAACAGCACCCCCTCTCTGGCATGATTGCTTCCTCTATCATTTAGGTCAACAGTCAGCTAAACAAGCCCTATTAGTGTGGTTGTCAGTATTATCATACTAATCAATAGACCCAACATGAAATGCATCTTATGAACATGCATTGAATATTATTGGCTTTGTACATTATCCCAAGTTATGTTCATCGCAAAGAGAAAATAATTCCGAAGAGCTTCTACATTTTGAAATTTTGTTAACACGGAACCCTTGCTGTGTGTTTTTGTGCCTGTAAGCAGCGAGGTCACAGACAAAGGCAAGCCAGCGAATACACCTCTAAGGAACATTTTGCACAGTAGCAGACACAGACTCACTGTCTTTTAACCTGAAACTCAAAGCAATATGTGCTTCATCCAAACATAAGGAATGCACAGCTTGGTAAGAATGTGATTTTGTTATATAGCCATTGTAATTCTTGGCTATTGCTCTTTTATTTAAAAAGTTAGTTCCACTAAGGAATTGAGTTGCTCCCTTAAATGCCTTTAAAATGTGGTTTGCAAAGTGATGGTTTCTATCTTGGTGGGGCTTCAATTAAGCTATTCTGAGAAGGTAAAGGGACTCTAACCGTGCCTCGCATTGGAATATTTACTCTTCGCTGTCGTGTATTGTAAATTCAGCTCCCAGCTGGGGATTCGGCTGCAATAAAACGTTATTGAAATTTACTTTGCCTTCCCCCTCTGGTTGACTCCTACATCTCCCTTGATTGCGGGAATAATGCACTTATAGCATTCTGAAAACAATGGGAACCATGTCTAAGTGCTTTCTAAACCAGGAATTATTCCTTATGTGGTTGAAACTCTCTGAGCACTGACAAGAAATCAAGACATTTTTACTATCACCTAGCTTGAGCCCCATTACAGAGTGAAGGCTGAGGCCAGTGCAGCGACCCCCTGAGAAGTTTGCTGTCGACTTCTTTCTTCTCTCTGCTAATGTACAAAAGCCTCCTGCCAGCAGCAGCCACAGGTAGATGCTATATGGAAAATCACAGGCCCCAGCCGGCTACAGAGACTGAACTGATCCACTAAGAATAAAGAAAAACAGATGATATGAGAGAGGGCTAAAGGGTACCATTATACTGCACGTCTGCGCTAAAAATCATTTCAGTGTTGAATGTGGAGCTGTCTGGTTCCTATAATCCCAACACTCAGGAGCCTGAGGCAGTAGGATTGCCATAAATTTGAGGCCAGCCTGGGCTACCTAATGAGTTAGGATATCGAGTGAATCCTCATTTCAAAACAAAAGTCCAGCGTATTGGGGTAATGGCACAGGCAGCTAGCATAAGGACCTAAGATCAAAACTTCAGCATCAATGTCAAAGCTGAGTGTGGCCACTAGGCACAGAAACAAGTAGCTTCAGGTGACTTGCTGAGCAGTTAGCTAGCCAGGTTAATCTGTGAGCCCCATATTCAATGAGAGACACTGTCTCATAAAATAAAGTAGGGAGAAAGAGGGGTAAACACACCAGATGTGGACCTCTGGCCTCCACACAGACACACAAAGGTAAGGACACATCATCATTTCAGGATCACGTTTTCTGTGGGACAGTTTTCATGCATGACCTGGCTTTGATGAGTAACTTAAAAGATACCAAAGGTTAACTTTTGTTTCTAGGAGAGCCACATATTTACAGCGGGTATCTACGAAAAAGTGTGAAGGTTCTTAGTTGTATTGCCAGTCCTCCTTCTCTTTGAAATAAAATAGTATTATGTTAGTGCTGTGCATTATATGAATGATAGTAGCTAGAATACACACTTGAATTATTGTTTGTTTTATTATCCTATGCCACATTTCCATATACAATCAAATTTAATTTTCTGCATAGGTGAGAGATTTTCTCAGCTTAGGTGACCTAGTTAAGACATCACAGGGAGGATAAACCTTCTTGACAGGGTCCTCTCCTCTGCCCCTGTTGGTGATGGAGCATCAAATCATCTGCAGCTCTATGGCAAGAACTGGGTATGAACTCAAAGAAGGGACAATGGAGACCTCTCATAGGCTCATTTTCCTATGTACTCAAGCTGAGAACAGTATTCTCTAATATGCCTGAAAGCCAGCAGGGAACCCAGCAGTCCTCATCGGTATCTCCATGGCCAACTGTTTAGAAGGGCTTCTAACAAGGGATATTGGTATTTTGGACATTTATAGGCAACTTTAAAGGCTGTACGGAAAGTCTCTCCAACATTATTTATAAGTACTCTCTAATGACATAGGGTACTGTGGTAAGTCAGAAGAACTTTCTGTTATTCTCAAATTCCCTTACTGGGGAGCTACCTATTTTAGCCATTCAGTTTTAATTACTCCCTCCTCCACTGACAGAGGAAATCAGTGTGCAGAAGGGGAACTACTCATTTAACTGCTGGGAAATCAGACAATCTTCTCTAAGTAATCAGACGCTGGCTGTAAGGTAATTTGGGAACAAATGACTGATTCCTTTGGGGATCCGGGTATCTAGCTCCCGATAAATTTAGCTCTCACGGTGTCTCATTGGAGCAAAAAGTCATACATGGGCATGCACAGTGATGGTCTTGTAAAATAGGGGGCATGGTTGCTTTGTTTAGAAATGCTAAGGTGTTATATTACTAAGTTCATGTTCTATGGGGCACTCTCCGGAGTAGGCAGCTGTAATAATCTAGGGTCACAGTGTGTGTATCATGTTAATCTGTCCTCCCAATTCCCTAGAGTCATGTTGCTCTGTGGCTGATTTTAGGGGCAAGATGTATTTATTTATTTATTTATTTATTTATAACTTCTTTTTAATTTTTTATTTAAAAGGTTTTTTCATGCTACATACCAACCAGTTTCCCATTCCTCCAATCCTCCCACTCCCCCTGCCGCTCCCCCCATCTTCTCCCAACCCAACCCTCTATCCACTCCTCAGAAAGGGCAGGGCCTCCCTTGGGAGTCTACAAAGTCTGGCACATCAAGTTGAGATAGGACCAAGCCCCTCCCTCCTGAATCGAAGCTGAACAAGGTAGCCCTCCACCAGGGAACCAGGATAAATCCTGGTCCCACTGCCAGTAGCTTCATAGACAGCCCAAGTCACACGACTGTCACTCACATTCAGAGGGCCTAGGTTGGTCTCATGCCAGCTCCCTAGCTGTCCCTCCAGAGTCTGTGAGCTCCCACTAGCTCAGGTCAACTGTCTCTGTGGGTTTCCCCATCATGATCTGGAGGCCTTTGCTCATGTAACCCCTCCTCTCTCTCTCTTCAACTGGACTCAGCCCAATGCTTAGCGGTGGATCTCTGCACCTGCTTCCATCAGTGACAGATTGAAGGGTTTATGGTGGCCAGTAGGATGGTCCTGAATCTGATTACAAGTAAAGGCCAGCTCAGGCGCCCTCTCCAGTGCTGCTAGGAGTCTTAGCTGAGGTCATTCTTGTGGATTCCTGGTACCAGATTTCTCCCTAACCCTATAACGGCTCCTTCCATCAAGATATCTCTCTGCCTGCTCTCCCTCTCTGTCCCTTCCCCAACTCAATCATCCTGTTCCCTCATGTTCTCCTCCAGAGGGGGAAAATTTATAGATCTGTGTGCCAATTATTTAATAAAAATGCAAATAAATGATCAGTATCATTATCTATAATTTCCAGTTATATTTTCATTAAGGTTATGAATAAGTGAAATTACCACAAAGTATTTGAAGTGACATAAAGTAGCGCATTCTGGGAAATAAAGATAATTTTAAAACTAGACAGTATAAAATTTGTTAAGGAAATTACAAGTATACCGTTAAACAGATCCCAAGTTAGATTGTCTGGAAGTATAAGGTAAATTCTCAATGTTTAATAATGCCCATTTAAGTGCCTTTGACTTCCAAACTCACCAGCCCACAATGATGACAACCATTTAGGCAGAAAATATCATCAGATTTTCAAAGATCTAGTGTAAACTTTAGCTATAGTGAAAATAACATTATTCTTAAAGCATCATATTAATATTACTATAGTGCTATGATCACAGTCTTGTGTTCCTATGGGCATAAGGCTGAAGGACATACACATATTTATGCAAACAGATGTACACCACATAATGTAGAAGAATAAATGCATAGACATGTGAATCGTCACATGCACAAACACCACAAATGTACCGAGGGGGAAATCTAGTCTATGGCAGTAACAGTTCCTGGGACTGGGTAATTGTGGATGAGTTCTATATCTTTTCTTTCTATGCTTACAAGTTTAGAAGAGGCAGTGAGGTGTCGTGGTATAGAACAATGATTCTTAGAGTTTAGTGTGCTTTCAAACATCAAGAGGACTTGTTAAAATAACTATTTTTAGATTGAGGGTCCTTCCTTGGAATCCTGTTTGAGAATGGAAGGAGGAATGAGAATTCTTACTTTTATTTTTAACTAGTTTCTATACACACTGATGCTGCAGTTCCTGAAATCAAAAGCATTGGGGCCTCCAGCTGACAGTATATAGTTGATGTTTGCCATGTTTAGTCAAAAATCAACTTTTCATAGTTCTCTGATCTCTTTATCTAGGTAAGATAATGAAATCATTCTCTGGGGAGGTGTCAGAGATGAATTAGAATTCAGCTTGTGACAGCTTTTGATAGTAGATGCATAGTAGGTTTGGCTTCTTTGATGATACACTCCTGTGTAGTAATCAGATAATAACAAATATTCTGCTTTTAAAGTCAAAATCAACTAGAAACTAACTTTCTACCTCACCCTACCCCAAGACAACTAAAGTGAGTTGATTGTTGGAAAATAATAAGCTTGCAGGATGGTAGCACGCAATAGCTTTGACTCAGAGTATCACAATTATGGGATGCAGCCCTGTGCTCTCAAGCACTGCAGTCATGAGTTGCAATGGGTGGGGTTCATGGATATTTTGCATATGTCAAAATACATATGCTTCCAAGTGCTAATTCTGAAATATTAAAATCATTGTCTCAATGTCTTATGATTACATATAAGTGGTGTTTGTTTTGCTTTTTCAGAATTACAGCTACTGGAAATTTTCAAATAGCACATCTGGTTTCATTATATTTCCTCTTTAAACCGTAACACGAGGAAAGGATTAGAGATCAAGCTGCAATTTAAAAAATATCCTCCTAGAAAATTAATATTTTTAAATAAAGTCAGCAAATTTTTAAAAGCAATATAGCTATTCATAACCTTAATGAAAATATAACTGGAAATTATAGATAATGATACTGATCATTTATTTGATTGTCTTTGCATCATTTTTATAACAATAATCAGAGAAGTTTCCAAGTATTTTAATTTTTTAAATTATAATCAAATATTTTTTTCTTTTCTTTTCCCTTTATCCAAATCCTCCTCAGTTCCTTCCTTTATTGTTTCCAGTTCATGACCTCTTTTCTCATTATTTGTCGTTACTTGCATATTTGTGTATGCAAATATGTATAACCAGTTCAGTTTGTTTACTCTTACTCCTGTGCATGTTTTCCGGCCTCCACGTGGTGCTGGGTAACCAATTGGTGTGCTGTTCCCTGACAAAGAGTTTCTCTCCCACTCCCAGCGTTCCTCAGCTGTCTTCGGTTCTCTGTGTAGGGTTGATGCCTCTTGTGCTTTCACCCATCCACTTTGCTGTGTCTGGTAGTGGTGGTGGTCGATGGTGGTGGTGGTCGATGGTGGTGGTGGTCGATGGTGGTGGTGGTGGTCGATGGTGGTGGTGGTGGTTGATGGTGGTGGTGGTCGATGGTGATGGTGGTGCTCAGCGCATGTTTAGGCAGCAATACTGCTGAGACTTTATGAGTGTACCTTTTGATACTGCTAAGAGACAGAATCTCACAGCTAACGCTGCTCCTTTGGCTCTTACATTCTTTCTACCCCTTCTTCTAAAATGTTTCCTGAGCCTTAAGCGTGGGAGTGTTTTGTAGAGCATTCTTTGAGACCAGGCTCCACAAGTTTGCATTTTGATTGTCTGTGTTTTGCTGTGATCTCCATCTGTTGCAAAGAGAAGCTCCCTTGATGAGGGGCAAGGACTGCGCTTATCGGTGTTTATAAGGATGCATGTTTAGATTGATATCATGTATTATGTTTGTTTAGGAAAGTGGTGGTTGTAGATTCTACTACATGATCCATGAATTTATTATCTCCTAAGTAGCTTGCAGTTTTCAACAGTATGTTAAATACTTCTGTCTCCAAGTTTGATAAGGCAAAATCTTATAGCACCTTTTTCCTTATTTATTAGCATTAGTTCTTAGAGTTAACATATAAACAAATCAGTTGCATTATGAAACTTTCATCTATACTCTGTGTTTACTGATCCTCCTGCCCTAATGGGTCCTTGTTGTAAGGGGCTGCTAGTGTGTTCCTGGTTGTCCCCTGTTTGTTGGTTTCCCTGGCTTCCCAGACTCCCGAAATAACCACACAGAAACTGTATTAATTAAATCACTGCTTGATCAATTACTTAAGCATATTGCTAGGTAGCTCTTGCATCTAGAATTAACCCATCTCCATTATTTTATATTTTACAATGAGGTTTCAACATGTCTGTCTCTGTTGTTGGCTTCATGGCTTCTCCCTGACTTTGCCTCCTTTCTCCCCGCATTCAGTTTAATTTTCCCTGCCTAGCTCTACTCTACCCTATCAGGCCAAGCCAGTTTCTTTATTAACCAATGGTATTCACAGCATACAGAGAGGAATCCCACATCAGCTCCTCAGTTGAAGACATAACATTTTCTGAAAAATGGATAGAACTGAAAATCACTGTGTTAAATGAAATAAGTCAGACTCAGAAAGGTAAGGGCCACATGTGTGCTCTCATATGTGGCTTCTAGTCTTTAATTTTAATATATGTATATAAATATGTGTGGATCTGTGTGTGGGTATAGGAAATGAAAACAGAAAGGGGACTATGAGGGAGAATGGAGAGATATTAAGGCTAACAGAGAAACAATTGAAAATATGTGACTTCAAAACTAAAGTGGGAGAGAAGTAATGATATGAGATTCTTCTCTGTATGCTATGACTATGTTTTATTACCATTGGTTAATAAAGAATCTGCTTAGGCCTATTGCAGGGCAGAATATAGCCAGGCTGGAAGAGATAGAGAGAGAGTAGGTGGAATCCAGGAGATACCATGTAGCTGCCAAAGGAGACAGATGCTGGACAGAACCTTACTGGTAGGCCACAGCCATATGGTGGTACACCGATGAATAGAAATGGGTTATTTTAAGAGGTAAGTATTAGCTAGAAATATGCATAAGCTATTGGCCAAACAGTGTTGTAATTAATATAGTTTTGTGTTATTATTTGGGTCCTGGCAGCCAGGAAACAAAGGAGCAGCCACCGACTACAAAGTAACGTGTTGCTAGAAACTACATCATGAAAAATATTAATAGTGAGTTTGTAATCTTCCAAATCTGCTAAACTACTCTTATAGATTATTTTGATTTCTTAGAGCTGAACAGCATTTTTTTTTAATGAAAGTGCTACATGATCACACTTCTTATTGAATCTGTATAAGAGTAAAAAAGAACTTGTATTAGTGGAACAAAAATCTTACATTTTTATTTGTTATAATAAGTATTTTAATCAAGCTAAAAAACCTCAGTTCACAAGTTCCCATATCTTATATTTGAGCCATAATAAAATAGCTTCTCCTGGTCATACTGGTAAACTGATCCAGCGAGGTAGCTAAAAATGAGTAGGGACTTTCCTTGAATGCGGAATGTGTAGTCTAATACTTTAGTTCAATAAAACTTTATAATATTAGCTGTGCCCAGCCAACCTAGCATATCCACATGGTATATAGAAAGTTGCTTTACAAAATAATCACAGCTTTGATGTAACAAATGAAAAATGATTGCATGACATTTCCTTGTAATGTTTTGTTGATTTCTCCTGGAGCCTGTAGTCACCAGTGAGTTCTAAAATTATTAAACAATGAAACAGACATGGTATAGAATGTGTTCTCTCTACTTTTCACAAACTGCTTCCGAAATTTATTATTTTCTTCTCAGTGGCAAAAAGTTAATGATAATTAAGGTAAAGTCACTTGTCTCATAACATTTGTGGAGGGTGCACTTTGATTTCTCGACACTGAAAGAGACTGGTTCCGAATCTGAACAGAGGGGTGTCTAGAGATGTAATCATGCAATTCTAACTGCATACAAGTCGGGGGCAGGGGATAGGACAGGCAATTGCCTGTTTAATGGCAGCCATTGCAGACGTGCTTACTCTGAAAGAGTGCGTATGCGTGTATCAAAATACCATAATGTTGAGAACTTGGGAAGAGTGGAGAAACTATTTCAATTCCACGCTTCCTACTTAAAAGACCAGCCACTCAAGATCTTTTTATGCAAATTCCTTCTTCTCTCAACTAGGTATTAAACATGCTGCTTTTCAGAGTTACTGTAAGAATGAACTGAGTTGGTACAGGCAAAGTTGTTTAAAGCTGCCTAAAGTAATCTCTCAGAAATTCAGACAGATTGAAGAAAAGGGCGCCCCAGAGAAGGTGGAGAGGAGAAGGTGGAGAGATGAATGTGGTGTGACAGCTGACACTGTGGAAAACCATCTCCTTGGGTTATTTGAAGAAAGGTTTATTTGTTTTGATATTCTGAGAAAGAAACAAAATGGCCATCCACTGGTGTGATTTTTTTTTCTGCAATTGGCTAGTTAAATGAGCACCGATTGCTTCAAATGGGCAAGCAACGCTATTCATTTTGTCCTGTACTATAGAAGTAACTCCACATATCAAAGACCCTCCAATACTTTGACTGCATCTCTGTTACAGTTATCAGACAGACGAGAATTGTCTCATAGATAGGTGTGGAGTTCTTTGAGAACAAAGCATATGTTTTATCAGTCTATGTCTTTTTAACCTCTGGTATGTAACCTCTGATCTCTTTTGTCTGTTGTTAAAATAGACATGCACAAAACCAATTCAAGTCCATCTTCAAAGGCTATTAAAATGAGGCTTTATGATACACGTGAAATGTTTTTCCTTCAGTTTTGAGAATTTCACATATATGTGTACAATGAAATATCATATGTACTCTCATTCTACCCTGTGGCTCTCCACATGTTCCCATCATACCTGCCCCACTTCATGTCTCTCTTTTATAATCCACTGAGTTTAGTTAGTCCTGCCCATATGTGCACGGGTGTGGGGACATCTACCAGAGTGTAAAAGAGCTACTAATTCCCATATCCTCAATAGAGAATGATTCTCCCCTGACCCCAGTTATCCACTGGCAATACCTCCTCAGCTATGTGCTGACCTATGATAATTTACTCCATCTAATAAGAATTTCAGAAGGCTGGATTCTACTTAGTTTTTCTGTAGGTAACCATACCTGTTCTGAGTCTGTGACTGGAATAGCCATGGCGTGTGCAGAAGGCACGTTTTACAGCATTCCTCCACATCTGCATAGGCTTAATTCCTCTTCTAAATGTTCCCTGAATGTTAGCAATGGTAAGGTCAAGACACAGGTCCCGTTTAGGGCTGAACATTCAACCTTACACTCAGAGCTCTGCCCAGATATGTATCTCCCTATTCACTGCTCTCCAGCGCAAAGAGAAGCTTCTCTGAGAAGGATGAGAGCTTCTCGGTTCTGTGAGGGTAAATAAACACTTAGCAGGTTATGTGCTAGAGCCTGCGATCGCCTTAGCTCCAGATTTTCCTGGTCAGGAACAGAGGGGTGACACTCTCTCCTAAGAAGCAGACTTCAAATCCAATCAGGAAGTGATTTGTTACCCATGAGAGTCATGTCACTATTCCACCAGCGGGAATATATTGCTTGAAAAGTCAATGTCAGTACATGAAGGATGTAACATTTTTTAAAGACCACCAATGTCCTTCCCCATCAGTGTCCTCTACAGCATCTTCTTGTGCCATGAAAGCAGGGCAGCCAGGAGGAAGCTTCATGGTCAGTTTCTGAGTTTTCTGCCCTGCAGCTGAAGCATGTGGTGCCACATGGTCTTAGCACAGGTTCGCATGTAGCCCATGTTGGCATATAACTGGCTATATAGCTCAGGATGATTATGAACTTATTATCTCCCTGCCTCTACCTCATAAGTGCTTTGGTGACAACCGTATAGCACCATACCTGGCTACTTAATATCTTTCTCTATTTCTGACATAGCTTTCACTTTACCATGAAGTGACAAACGTTAACCGTTTTTGCAACGTGTTAGAATTTAACAGTAAATAAAAACACACTAAAGTACCTGAAAAGTAATTTGCGGAAAGTACATTTGAAAACTCAAGTTCATCTTCTATCTCAAACTGAAAATAGTAGTTTAAAAGATATAGAAGTAGGTATGAACTTTTAGAGAAAGTAGAAGCTCATATAACAGAAATGACAGCTTGTGCCATTTGTGCAAATAGAATGCTTTACTTAGGTCTGCAATAGCCTAAAAGCGCCTCAGTACAGGGCAAGAGGAGACTGATATCCTGTATCCCTACTATGAAAAACTCAGTGATTTTGTTTTTTATGAATTTTTTTCAACCCAAAGTGCTTGTGGTTATGTTGGCAATTTAACAGTGGCATGACGAAGAGTGTTGTTGATGTGAACCCAGAGCTATTGGGAGAATAGATTTCCCATGAATACGCTCTGCCAGCCTGCTGTAGAAACTGCCAGGGTGCTTGCAGTTATATCTGGCTTCGTGGTTACTTAATGATCGGAACTTCCTGATTTATAGGGCTCTTAAAAGTAAGAATATGAGTCCTAATAACAAGTAGTCAACTGATACCTTTTTATAATGTTTTTTTTTTAAATAGAGGAAAGCATTTTCTCGACTCACAGAAACCACATAAGCGGCAGCAACACCAAGTCGGCAGAGTAGCCACTGACTTTTTTCCCTATTCCTTCCACCCAGACTTGGCTAAGGGCTACCTACAGTGACCTGTGCATACACAGACCGAGGGCAAACATGACCAGCACGTGAAGAGCCGCAATATTTCTCTTCAGTAGGCTTTAAGAATATAGAACTCCTAGCTTGTTGTTTTCAATTACTATCTAAAAACTTATTTTTTTTTCAACTTTGGCGAAAACATTCATGATCCTTTGAGAGAGTGCATGTTCAGGAAACTATAAAAAATGGGAGATGGTGTTTTAAGCTATGGATTATAGAGTCATAGGGAAAAAGATGAAAGTAAAAAATTTCGAAACTGGTACCCATAAGGAATAGCTTACCTACCACAAGTGGCCTGTGGTTAGGTAAATTGAAATTCATTTTCTTAGGTTCAATATTAGTTTTGTCACATGTTCCAAGTTTGAGGCCATATTCTCTGGAGACTGTAATTTTATTTTAATTTAATTTTTTATATATTTATTCTTGTTTCATAAACCACATCCCAATGCAGCTCCCCTTTCCCTCCCCCTCAAACTCCCCACTACCCCAGATCCACAGCTCCTCTGATTCCCTTTCAAACAGAGCAAGTCTCCCAAATCTCAGCCTACCAAGATGCAATAAGGCTCGTCTCAAACCCTTATATTAAGGCTGGATGAGGAAACCCAGCAGGAGGAAATAGGTCCCATGAGCATGCAAGAGAATCAGAGACACCCCTACTCCCATCGTTAGGAGTCTAACAGAAACCCCAAGCTGAAGAACCACAGCATTGCATGCAGAACTCATGTGTAGACTCACGCAGGCTCAGTAATTTCCTCTTCCATCCCTGTGAGCCCCTTATGAACCTTGCTTAGTTGATTCCGTGAACATGTTCTCCTGGTGTCATTGACTCATCTGCATCCTGCAATCCTTCCTTTCCCTATTCTGCAGGGTTCCCTGAACTCTACCTAATGCTTAGCTGTGGATTTCTGCATTGGCTCCCAGAAGCTGCTGGAGGAAGCCTGTCTGATGGTGTACCAATCTGACTATAATAATATCATTAGGAATAATTTCCTTGACTTTTTTTCTAGTCATGTTTGGTACTGCCCTAGGTTTCTGGATCATTCCGTTTCCAGTTCCTGGCTATGCTGACAGTGTCAGCCATGGGCTCCCTCTCGTGACGTAGGCCTCAAACTAGACCAGTCAATGGCTAGTCGTTCCCACACGCTCTGAGCCACCATTACTCCAGCACTTCTTACAGGCAGCACAGGTTGTAAGTCAAAGGTTTTGTGACTGGGTTTGTGTCCCAGTTCCACCACTGGCAGCCTTGCCTGGTTACAGAAGACAGTCAGTTCAGACTCCATATCCATTACTAGGAATCCTCACCATGGTGACCATCCTAGGTCCAGGAAGTTTCCATTGTACTAGGTCAAATCGCCCACCAAATTCCAGTCGTCTCTCCTTGTGCTTTGCCTTTGTTCCCCCTTTTCCTACCTGATCCCTCCTGTTTTCATCTCTATCCACCCCCAGCCCTCCTACAAAATCTATTTCCCCTTTCCAGTGTCTCCCCTAGACCTCTCTTCCTTATCTAACATCTCTAGATCTGTGGGTTGTACTGTGTTTATCCTTTAATGACTGCAAATATCCACTCGCAAGTGAGGACAGATAATTTTGTCTTTCTGGGTCTGGGTTGCCTCGCTCAAGATTTTTTTTCTAATTTCATCCATTTACCTGCAAATTTCATGATGCCATTTTTTTCTACCAGCTGAGTAATACTCCAAGTGTAAATATACCAATTTTCTTTATCCATTCTTTAGGCGAGAGACATATAGGTTGTTTCCTGTTTCTGGCTAATATGAATAAAGTCATCATGAACATGACTGAGCAAGTGTCATTGTGGTAACATGGGGTGTCTTTTGGTTATATGCCCTATAAGGGTATTGCTGGATCTTAACATAAAATGATTCCTAAGTTTCTGAGCAATTGTCCTACTAATTTCCATAGTGCTTATACAAGTTTGCCCTACCACCAGCAGTGGAGGAGTGTTCCCCTTGCTCCACATCCCTGCAGCATGAGCTGTCGTTCATGTTGTTGATCTTAGCCATTCTGAGAGGTTTAAGAGGAAATTTCAAAATAGCTTTAATTTGCATTTCCATGGATCAGGAGAAATAACATAGTAAAAATAGCCATCCGGCTGAAAGTAATCTACAGATTCGATGAAATCTCTATCAAAACTCCAACACAACTCTTTGCAGACCTTGAAATAATACTCAGTCTCCAAAGGGGTGAGAGGAAGCCAAAAAAAAGGATAGCTGAAATAATACTGAACAATAACAGAACTTCCAGAGGTATCTCTTTATCTTCATCCCTGATTTCAAGCTATACTACAGAGATAGAATAATAAAAAAAAACTATCTGGTACTGGCATTAAAAATACACATGTTGACCAATGGAATCAAATTGAACATCCAGATGTAAATCCACACAGCTATGTACACCTGAGTTTGTTTGTTTTTTTTAATAAAGAAGCCAGAAATACACAAAGGAATAAAGAAAGCATCTACAGCCAATGGCGATAGTCTATCTGGAGACTGTAATTTTAACCTAGCCACTCCTGAGAAAACTCTCCTTGATTTCCCAACCCATGGCCTACTCATCTCAGTTTTGCTTCCTCACCCTTGGTCTTCATTACCAAGTATGCCCCATTCTTCCACTTTGCACCTTCTGCTTCTGGAAATGTATACTTAGCATGAATGAAAAGTTAGTTACAAGCCACCTATTCTGTAAAAATATCTTTAAATTTCTGAATACTATTGCAATGAAATGATCTTGACATTTCCAAAGAACAGGATGAACTGCCACGGTGTGTGTGTGTGTGTGTGTGTGTGTGTGTGTGTGTGTGTGAATCATAAGTGTTACTTTTCAGAACACTATTATTACTTGTGTGCCAGAGTTTAAAGGCATTGTTAATTATACTTGTAGTTTCAGAAAGTGGATTTCAGAATAGGTATTAATCCTAAAGATTTGATACTTAGTGCCACACGTTTTTCCCAGTCTTAAGACATATAGGAGAATGAATGCAATCAAAAATGAAGTTGATTAGAACTTAGTTCTAGTTGCAGTAGTATAACTTCATAATTGGTAAAGTAAAAGAAATGTAGGCATATTGAGCACAAAATAGACAATTCAACAAATATAGAACCATAACCTATCACCTAGATTAAATAAATCATAAATGGGTCCCGTAAAATTATTCTTCAATAAATAAAATTATTTATCAAGAGAAAAGTCACATTAATGATAACAATTCTGAAACAGTATTTAAATATTTATTAATATAAATAATTATAATATTTACCCATATAGATGAAACTAGAGTGAAGGCATGATGAAGGCATAATGAAAAAAATAATCTTCACAACACCTTAGTCTATGACTCAATGAATTGAACATTTTTCTTATATTTTAAAAAGAACACTTTCCTTGTATTTTAATTGTTAAATAAAAATGTATATAATATCAATTTAGAACCTTTTGTTTTGATGCATGTACAAAGTGTAGAATGATTAACTGAAATTAATCTACGTGTGCTACTGTAAACAGTAGTCATTTCTTAGGGTGAAATGTTTAAAAGCTCTCGTCAGTTTTCAAGTGTGCATGTGCTGTTAGTAACCGTGTTCTCTTGATGTCCTTGACCCCTGAACTTGTTCCTCCAAGTAACTACAACACGATTTTCTTCCAGAAACGTATAACAATGTTAGTGAACGTAGTTAATAGGATTTCCTCTAAAGTACGTGATTTCAAACTAGGAAAGGCAGATGGCGTCAGATTCCATTTGGTAGCTTATTTTGTTGTATTTTAGTTTGCTTTTCAATAGCAGTGTTCTTAGATATTATTAGGACAATAAATTTCTGATATTGTTCACTCCATCCTACCTTCACAGAAACTTTGACTTAGAGATAGAGGACAGGCAAAAAGTCATCTAAACCAAGCATAAATCTACCAAATAAAAGCAAATTAAAATGATTTCAAGCTATGAAAATTGAAAGTACCTTGATCACTGTAATTTGTTCAAAATTGAAAATATAATTGTATCATGTAAAAGTTTGCTTAGACAAACTATGTTAGATTACTCTTTAAGGAAGAACAATCAAGTAAAAAATGCAATACAATATCCCAAGGCTTTGCCTTCTTCCCAGTCTAGAGCTGTGAGCAACTGTACTGGCAGAAACTCCAGCAAGTTCTGAAGAAGATAGACATGAATAAAGATGGGAAAATGGGAGTTGTGAAGAAAACGTGCAAGAAAAAAAAACACAGATGTAGAAGAGAAAGCAGAAAGAAAACGTAATAAACTCTTCAAGTATATCAAAAGTTATTCAATAGCGTTCTCATTCCTGATCCTCCTTGAAAGCCTAATAAGTTAGATAGGGTCAACGTTGTAACTTAACAGATTCCAACTGAGGAAGGGATGAGGACAAAAGACGCAGAAAATAAAAACGTCAAATTCCATAAGAGCAAGAGCTCCTGAAATATGTGCTCAGGCGAAGTTGTTGTTTATAATGTAAGCAAACCAAATTTTATCCAGTGTTTATTTTCTTCCTTTGAAAAGAATTTTAAAATATAAATAAATATTTGCAAGATGATTACTAGCATCTCTACTCTATGGACTACCTCAAATTAAGAGGGAAGGATGCTTGGTAATTAAAACCATGCCTTCTGAAATGAGACATTCTTATATATGCTCTGGCCTAATTTCTACAGTCTTTAGATTGCTCATATGCAAAACCAAAAGTATTTACTCTTGTGAGGATCAGTGATACAATGTAAGTGTAATGGTTGGTTGGTGTATAAGAAGACAGTGAATGTGTTGTGCATAGAGGAGTAAAACCAAACCTATTTTTGACTGTCTCCTTATTTAATAATATCACAAAATTTACATATCTAATTCTGGGAGCCTTTAAAGGAAGACAAACAAGCTATGTATAGGAGTTACTTTGTCCAACATTTTCTAACCTTTATACTAATTCTCTTTATCAAAACCTATGCATTACTAAAGTAGATATATAACGTTTCTCATATGCATATAGTGCCCAAGGTGTATGATGTGTTATGAAAAGGTGGCGTAAAGCAGACCCTGGAGATCGGGGCCAGTATCAAGACTGCAACATTCTGAGAAGACACAGCTCAAAAGAACTAGGGTAAGAGAAGGGAGTTGCTAAGCTCATGCCCTTCTGGATAACTGGAAAGAACAGGTCAGAATGGACAAATATCTGACAACAGTGAACAACCTGAAGGCTCAAAGTCAAACCACAGGGAAAGCACAGAAAGAAAGGCTTTTGGAGCCAATCCTGCAACATAAGGAAAGCTTTGGCCCCGTCTCAGATGCTTCAGGCTGCTCTCACTCCATGGCAAGAGAGCTTAAGTGTCCTAGGATTGGATAGCTGCCACTTGTAAAACTAAAGCCTATTGCTTAGATGCCATTCAGGAGAGGACAGTTCCCTGGCAAGCGCTTCTTCTCACATGAAGCAATAATGTATTTCTCCGTCCTTTGGGATCTGTTGCTTGTGGGTTGCTACATGAGCTGCTGATAGGTTGCTCTCATTCATTATTAATACCTGGGTTTAATTTGTGGTTTGTAAATAGTGCCTTGCAATGACCACTTAGATCATTAAACTTATCTTGATGAATTATTTAATACGGAAATTATAAGTGATTTCTAAAGGGAATTGTCTGCTGGGCTTTGGTGATCAACCTGTCATGCATGGCTTCTTTATCTGTCACTTCGCAAAATTGCATGTGTTGTTTAATTTTTATGAAGGTGTTACTGTAACAAGACTTCTTTTTTTTCTGAAAGATACAGAAGAAAACAGGTTGTGATTTTCTCTACTGACAATGCAATTCATCTTAAAATCAAATACAATTTGCTTTTTGTCATTGATAAGCCAGTCCCAATCTGAAATCATGTCAAAGATACTCATTTGAGCACACCATAGTCGATTAGATATGATGTATTTTGTGGTTGAAAGAGAGGAGAAAATATTTTACACAAAGCTGCTTATATGCTCTGCACTATTTATATATTAATTAACATCCTTTTCTGAAATTGCCCATGTTATTAAAATTGTGGATCTTTGAATTATATGCCTATTTTTATATAATAAATTTTTATATAATGTATTCATATAATGAATCTTTGTACATTTCTGTACTGTTTAAATATGCATAGAATTTTGCTGCACATAAATATTGAGATAAATTTATTATTTGAAGTTATTTAGATACTGTCTTTCAAATAATGCCTCTTAAACACATAACTCTGGAATAACCTGTGAACATTTTAGAAATACAAAAATCAAGACCAATTCTAGGACTATAGGAGCCAAACTTTGCAAAGTACACCTAGCTGCCTCAGTTTTAAGAAATTCTCCATATAAATCTGATGCACACCAAAGTTTGTTGAATCAGTTCATTTTTTTTATAATGCCTGTCACACGATTGGTCCACTTACCACACTCTATGTGATGTGGTGTTCACTTTGAGGGATGTGTAATATGCTAGTCATGTTCTCCCCTTCAAGAAGCATAAAGTATGAGCCACTAACTCACAGATGCAGAATTAAATAATTACAAAAGCATGACATATGATATACTGTAATATATGATGAATCATGAAATTAGAAATATGATATAAGGATGTCATTATGCTCTAACAAGAGTCTAGCTCTGAGAATTCCAAGAGTCAGCTTGGAATTGGTGCTGTCCTAATAAGAACATTATTAGACTACAGATTATGACCTTCAAAACTTGTTTTTAACACCATCATCTGGCTGTGTCTACCTACATAGAATAAGTGCACCTCAAATTTCATTGTCACTGTGTATGTAAATCATCAACCTCCTGTATACTCTCTTCATATACTATGTCCTAGTAAATCAGTGTTAGATTGACATGCTGTTACAATCATTGTGAGTAAATACCTGTAGCTACCCATATATGCGTGGAGGACACTGTTTTCTTGTAATTATCCTTCCCTGTTTCTGGATCTTACACTCTTTCCACCGTTCCTCCAAAATGATCCCTAAACCTTGGCAGGTCGAGATCTCCATCATCTCTTTTTTGCCCCATTTTGACCTGTTGTGGGTTAAAGAAAGCTAGCAGAGTCCAGGGCTACCGACTCCCTGCCAAGTCTCAGGTCAGTTACCTCAGATAGCAAAGGACTTAGAAAATTTCTAGTCTAAGAAGTATGGAACAAGTTCACACACGTGCTGCTCAAATCATATTCTTTATTCCTCTCTCTCTCTCTCTCTCTCTCTCTCTCTCTCTCTCTCCCTCTCTCTCTCTCTCTCTCTCTCTCTCTCTGTGTGTGTGTGTGTGTGAAGTTTTAAGCTTATATACAGACACAAACAAAGGCAATTCTATGAGTTTAAGATTCTTTTTGTCAAAAAACAGATAAGAGCTGTCCCAAGTGACATTGTCAGCATCTATGTGGTCCCGGAGAGACTTAGAAAATTTCTAGTCTAAGAAGTACAGAACAAATTCACACACGTGCTGCTCAAATCATTTTCTTTCTTCGTCTGTGTGTGTGTGTGTGTGTGTGTGCTGTAAAGTTTTCACTTTATATACAGACACAAATGAAGGCAATTCTCTGAGGCTGAATTTCTCAGAGCCAAAACACAGTTAAGAGCTGTCCCAGGTTACACTGCCAGCATCATCAAGGCCCCAGGGAGGCATGGCTCAAAGGATTCCTAGACAGCACTAAGCGGCAAAAAGTCTAATTTAGGAGACTTTAAACTCTAAAACAGGAAGGAGAAGGGGAGTTGGTGCATGATACTCCATTTCTAGAGTATTAATAAACCAAGGTAAGGGGAGGGATAGGGAGTTGATAGTTTTTTAGGGTTAGAGCAGGGGATCAACTGACACTAGCACTTTCCCAAGTCATCTGTGGGTGAATTTGGGACGCCCAGTCTTTTTATCATGAAGGATTATGAGTCAAACAAGCTCGGATATGCCATACCTCGATCTTTGACGGTCTCAATTGTGATCTATTAGAAAGACTGCTCTCCTGACTAAATGTCTTGTCAAATAAAAGATAGTCACAAAGAGTTGACTTCTAAGTTTATCTCAGGGAATGAAGCAGAGACTAGGCTGTGAGAACCAAGGTTTCTGACTATGTGACTAAATTCTCTCACGAAAGGTCTCACCCAATAAATAAAAGAAGAAAGCAGGCCTTTAGATGCCCATGGTCCTTGCTAGACAAATAGGTCCAATTATGAAGCGTGTCCCAGTATATATTTCATATATCAAGACTATATAGCTAAATGAAAAGTGATCTTCTCCCTGACCATCCACAGATATTTGTTCCCATAAGACTGAGGTGCAATCATGAGATGATATATACACATCATATGAGATTATACACTACAGTGCCGGCATTGGGGACACACCAAGCTGTTTTAGCAAAAAGTGAACAACAGTTTTCAGGGTCGATGGTGCTGCAGACCTTGTCTGGACAGGATTAACCTACATCAGATAATCATTCCTCTGGTGATAATACACTGTCACCTGCTGTAACTCCCATGGCCCCTGTTAACTGTCATCTACTCTAAACATGGTTTTTTTTTTCATAAAGGTTAAGAGATGAATCTGTCTGGTGGAAGCACAACAAATAATTACCTGAGTTCTACAGGACTGAGAACCTGTAGCTATAGTCCTATTTATAAAGCTAAGCTTTCTCTAATGCAAGTGCTATACTCCACATGTCAACAAACCAAAGTCTTTCTGGATAAAAACTGAGTAGTAGCTGAACTTCTGTATCTCCAATAGTTAGTTTTCAAAAAGATGATTTATTTATTTGTTTGTATGTTTTGTTTTGGTATAATTTTTGAGACAAAATCTAGCTATGAATTTTATGTTGGCCTAAAGCTTAATAGCCTTCTGCTTTGACCTCCCAAGATCTGGAAGCATGGGTAAGAACCATCACATCTGGCTTCTTTTCACTCTTTTAGCAGCTGATTATTGCACCCTCTGGATCTGGAACTGTTAGAAGCTAAAAATAAGAAAAAATGGATGAAAATTTCTAAAATGTTTTAAGAATTATGGTTATTGCTTAAAATAGTTTTAATGAGTAAAATTTTCATGAGTCAAATAAAATAAAAGGATAAGACAGGAGGCCTGTTTTATTGTGAGAGCCTATATAGAGTTCTGTAGGTTCTTTGCAAGACTTTTCAGCTAGACTCTCATTATCAATCAACCATATTCATGTTGATAATCATCCTATCTCTTGTCCTCTTGAAAATAAATAAACTGCAATTGTAAGATTGGGTTTCAAACTATTTTTCCTTCACGGTCAACATTGCATTAGCTAATGCCAAATACTGTGCCTTTCTTGCATAACTGGAGATGAAGCCAATCTGAAGACTTGCTTGACTCCTTCTATGTGGACCCCAGTAGGCTAGAGAATGGGAGGGGACCCAATGCGGTCCCCTAGTTCTCACTGTTGATCACTCTGTCCTGTTATTTTCTTTTGTGGAAGAATATGTGGACTGGAGAATGGATGAAGGAATAAGACTAAAACGTTCTGGGCTTGAAGCCATGTGGTACCACACCAGAAAGAAGCAGTAGCTACATTCCCGAAAAAAATGTACACACAACAGTGAGCCATACTAACTGTAAGTGACTTTCATTCCCCAACTCCTACTTTACAAGCAATCTAGAAATCAGATTTTGTATTGGACCCAAAATAATTCATAGTCTTATGCTTCTTACAGACCCTTACCGCAAACCTGGAACAAAATTCACATAGTATGAATATTCCTTTTTTTCTCACTATAGATGAACTAGCAAAGTCAGCTCTCTCTGACCACGCCCTCCTACTGGCAAGGGACTGGTAAAGGTCACTGTGGCCCTGAGGCTCTTCTCCCTATTTTAATCTTCACCACTAATTTTTCCTCCTCTGTAAACCTGAAGCTCTTTGCTCTGCTTAAATCAGGAATGACCTGAGAAAGAGAGGAATGGCTCCTCTCAGACCTTGAGGTGGCCACCGCTGCATACAAACTCACACTATTGGTCTATAAGAAGCTGTCAATTCACAATGTGTCATTCAAGCAAACATAACCACAAACCACCAAAGTGAGCTGGCTTGTGATTAAGAGCCAGTCCATATCCATTTTCTTTTATCTTGGTTCATTTTTGAAAAAGTGTTCTTGGAACCTATTATTCTAATTCACACCAGACTGGGGAAGGATCACATTTGTCATTAGCTATTATCTGTCTTAATATAACAATAAAAATAGATTTTGGTTGCTTTAGTTTTAATAGTTATTCATGAATGCTTTGCAGCTCCCAGACAGTACTCAGGACACACTCATACTGGATATAGACTTTGTTCCTTATTTCTAAGTGAGGATAACTTCATCAATATTGATTTTAAATATATCTTTACAGGAGGCATCAACGTGTGCAGCTTTATCATGGACATGTTAACGAAGGTCTCTGTTCTTTTTTTTTTTTTTTTTTTTTTTTTTTTTTTTTTTTTTTTTTTTTTTTTTTTTTTTTTTTTTTTTTTTTTTTTTTTTTTTTTTTT